>JANIJI010000008.1:17575000-17740000 GCA_024500535.1 Leptonema lineaticorne
TTCATACTATATATATATATATATATATATATATATATATATATATATATATATATATATATATACTATATTGACGTCTAATTTATCGAGGTTTCACATTTAATCAAACTAAAGTTTATTTAATGATAATAAATATATTTCACAATATTATATTATAATTGCATAATGTGCATTTGTATCTTTTTAATTCTCGTGTTCTTTATATAAACATTTATTTAGTGTGTAATGCTAAAGCTTCGTTAAATTTGTTTAACGTTAGCGTGTTTCTATAGTTTTCGAACAAACTAAATTATACATAACCGAATGTATTCGTTATTTATTTTTATAGCATGAATAAGAACTTAAAATATATAATATAAGACTATATTGTTTGCTAATAATATAATAAGAAATTGCAGTAGTTAATTTTATATTTTCGATATAGTAATAAAACAATTTTAGAGTGATAATTGTGCTAAAAAACTACACGTTCACTTTAAATTACATTCTAAATTAATATATATTATATAAAACGAATATTTAAAATTATTTTTATAAACTTTTATATAAATTTCACTTGTCTGTTTGTCGGGAAGGAATTTTGTAATCGATTTTTTAAACTGAAAATGATTGAGCAAAAATGAGCAAATATTTGCATATTTGCTCAATCTTGATGACAATGCAAATAATCAATAAACAGATTTACAAAATAATTGATAAAATAATTACAAGCAAACGTTATACTTTACACTTTTTAGTAAACGCGTATAAAAGTATTTTTCTTTGTTGAAAATACAATTTTATCCATTAATTTATTTAATACAAATTTGTCTGAATGACTATATTTCGTTTTAAAATAATATTCAATGATAATATTTTTTTTATAATAATAAAAAATGACAAATAAATTTTATAATTAAAAAATATATATTTGAAACAAATAAACTACACACACATTTATTAAAAATGTCAACAAAGTATATATAAAGGAAAATATAGTTTTCTCTTGAAATATTGGAAATTCTACTATTAGTTTTCACTACTGTACAATATATATATATATATATATATATATATATATATATATATATATATATATATATTTGTATATATATATATATATATATATATATATATATATATATATATATATATCGGTCTTTTGGTCTCACAAGTGCGCGATTCTCTCGTAGGACCTCATTATTCGTCCATTATTGAACAAGAAGCAATTTAATCGACGTATTTATTCTTGAAGTACAATAACAATATTAAGCGATGTTGATGTATTGCTCCCGCGACTACGTATATTTTCTTTTCGTCTTTCGTTTTATCTCACCGATTCTGCCTATCTTTTCCTTTTTCGTCGTTTTCTTCACGCTTTCTATCTCCGTTCTGCCGATCTCTCCTTTACGTTCTGCATCTTTTATACACGCGCCTGTTCTTTTCATTCGATCTTCCTTTTATTTTAGACTCGTATATTTATTTTATCAGTCTTTTTCAGTCTCCCTTACCTATTTCCGCGTTAATCTATCATGATAAACTTTGCGCCGCTTCGCCATTATTTTATTTCTAATATCGCCGCGATATAATCCCGCTCTCGTGCTAAGAGTAAAAATAAGAAAGAAATAAAAAGGCTTCTTTCTTTATTTCTTTCTTTTTTTTCTCTCACTCTCGATCTTCTTATTTTCTTTCCATCTTTCTATATTTTTTTTTCGTTTTCGACGACCTCTTTTACCTTTTATTTTTTGGTTTTTCGTCGTCGCTTCCGTTCTAAGTCTCATAATCCTCAATTGCGAAAAGAACGCGACTTAATTCCCTTTCTACTAATACGCTAACATAAATATATGGATATACAGTATAATTAACACAAAGGTCTTTTTATAACATTCATTATGTGTTGATTTTATAAATATTATATTTTTGTGGAAAAAATTGTTGAGCCATTTCATTTGAAAATCTTGGCATACTTTATAACAATATTTCTATACTATTTTATTAGTATTTTTCAAAATTTCATATTTCAAATAGATTTTTATTTATATAATATTATGAAACACTATCTAGTTTTGTTTACAATCAAATATTTGAAGTTTAAGCTTATAGCGAGATTTAGTATTTAAAATTTTTAATAAATTTTCAGATGATATATTTTTAACGTTATAAAATGGATGTTTTTTTAGAGATCAACAATATTTATAATTTAAAATTAATTTCATAAAATCGTTCTACAAAAAAAAAAACGCATTTCAAAATCAACGTTTAACGATGAAATGCTTTAAATTTTTAATGATTCGTAAAACATTATTAATGCCGCTTTTTGTAATATTTATTTTATGTATATAACGTCGAAATGTTGTTATTGATTTTTCGTATAAATAATATAGTAATATATATAGAAAATATCCTTGCAAGTTGGTCGCTTTAATATATAATTATTCAATATGTGATCGTTTCGATTCCCCGTCAGTCTTAATTTTCATAAGTTTTAGACTTTCATTAACGAATCTTCAATATAAAACAAAACAAATATTAACAACAAAATTCAATAAATAAATGTATGTAATTCAATTGAAGCGTTTAAAATTATATTCTATGTATAATATATATATATATATATATATATATATATATATATATATATATATATATATATATATATATATATATATATATATATATATATATATTTCGACAATAGACGTACAAATTGTATTCGTTGTTGGCGGCAAGCATACGTAATATTTTTATGTCGAAATTAATTAAAACGGCACGCTTTTATATATTATTACACACGTACAACGCAAATTGTTTTTGCGTCGCTCGAATGTTGTGCGTATAGATTCGGGGCGGGTAGCGAGGCGTGTGAATTGTATACGGAAAAGCGCAAAAAACAAAAAACACATATAATAACGTATAACGAAGTGAGAAGAGAGACACGACAGCGCGGTCATAAACTTGCTCGGTTACATAAATGAACATATAAAACTTCATCATAATATACAACGAAAAACCGGCGAAGGCGAAATACGGTCTATAACGAAATTTTGCATAGCGCGGAAAAACGAAAAGTTTTCCGTCGAACGTCGACGCGACGCTTTTCCGCGCTGAAAATTTCGTCCGATAGATAACGAAATTGCGTCGTTTTATGTGTTTCTTTTGAATTTTTTTCTATGTTGTTTTTTATCGTGAAATATTAAACATAATTTAGACGAAATTTTAATGTGTCGATAATGAACCAGAAATCGAAACAAGTTCTAACACCACAAACATCATTCATAAGGGTCACTATTACAAATACAAAATGATACCCCCGTCATTTTAACATGAAATTTGTAATTAAACATTGAAAAATTTAATAAAATTTAGCAACGCAAATTGACGCAACTTCGAAAACGACGTAAATCAAGCTTTTAGTGTAATATTTTTATTCGGTTTCGTTAACAAAAATGTTGTCCACTTGAATTATCGCAACTAGTGTGAAGTGTGTCGAAAAAAACCTCGAGAAAATCATCGAACAGCACTCGGGGTATGAAAAGGTTTTAGATACGCCGATATAGGTCATTTCCTGAGACATTGAGATGCGGACCGTCGACTGGAAACCCCTGAACCCCCGGCGTAGATTGTTGTTCGACACGGAGGCAACGATGGCTCCTTTCGAAGTCTTAGGAAACTGTTATATTTTAATTCCCTCGGCTGGCACGTGACACCATTTTGCATTCAGGGGTTGAACCAAAACCCAAACCAGCAACTCAACCACAACAACTAACCACCACAACCCGAGACAGCCCACATTTTCTTCCATTATACACACACGTATATATATATATATATATATATATATATATATAAACGCCCGCGCGCGCGTGTGTGTATACATGTGACATCATCACTCTTGCTTTGTCTCATGTAAGACAAGAAGGCAGGGTGTCTCTTGTTCAAAGACAATCGCTGCCATCTACTTTTCAGCTGGTCTTCTCTCATGTATGTACTTCCGCGTGAAGACTTTTATCATTTCTTTTTCTTTTCTCTCGCCTGCCTACCCTCGTCTCCCCCCTCATTTCAACGATAACCTTTTGATTCGCATTTTTGTTTTATTCAATTTATTATTTTTTTTCTCATATGAAAAATAAAACAATTAAAAATAAATATAAAATTATATATAAATATTCAATTCGAATATATTAAAAAGTAATTTTCGATATTTTTAATAAATTGTTTGTTTAATTTATCTTGATATAAACTTTCAATATGACTTAATTATAGTACAATATACTACATTGAATGTCTATATTGTAATATTGTGAATATAGCAAGCAATAAAAAACCAGTGGTTCTATAGGTAATAAATAATCTAAAAAAAATATTTGTTATTGATTTGTATGAATATAATGAGTAAATTATATTTATATTATATAAAATTTAATTAAAAAATTCGCAATTATCATTTTTAAAATATTTTATTATGAGAAATATTATTTTTATGTAAATATATATATATAAAAAAAAATTGATGAAAAAAAAATATATTTCACATTGTTGGAGTACCAACGGAAAGAATTCAATTTCGTTTATAAAGCATAAAAACGAAATAAAAAGGTCATTCGAATTATTTGTAGGAAAACATCTAAAATTCTTAGTATTTATAGGCGTGTGAGTGGAAAAACTCACCTGTCCCAGGTCAACCATAGTGTCTTCTCTTTTATTTGGGGTCCGCGCGAGCCCCCCCCCCTTTGCTGTCTACGGGGTGCTATTCCCGTGCGACAATCGTAAAAATAAGAGAAAACCCCATCAAATCGACGACCAAAGTCCCCGAAGGGGGGTTCCAGATCCTCTTTCGAACAAACTAACCCCCATTGGTCCCACATCGAATAGAAAGGTGTTTCTTAAACTAGATGACGCAACCCCCCAAGGTGACCGTAGACAATTTGAAATAACTTAAAATTATTTTAAAAGCGACAAATTTAATATGTGACATTTATAAAATTTACATATTTAAAGTCGGTCAGCATGCAATTAAGCTTTTAAATACCTAAACTTTATTTTTTTATTATTAAATATTTTTTAATGAAATAAACGTAGTACGAAATCGTTTGAAAGATTTGATTTTTTTTCAATCATAAAAAGTGTAGTGGTTCAAGAAGTCCTGGAATGGAATACAATTGCGATCGTAGCGTTTTCATTGCTTTTTTTTTTTCTGGGGAGTTTCAAAACACTCGAACGACATAAAAGTCTATGAGTGTCCGACGGCGCCCCGAGGCAACGCCTTGTCCCATCTTTTTTTTTCTACACGCTCTCTTTTTTTTCCTTTCCTCACGCCACCGATGCCTTCCATTGGTAACTCCTCACGGGTAAATTGGTTGTAAAACATGCCCTCGTCGAAGACGATGTCCCTCGCGCGTTGTTGCGAATTGCGAATTTTGTGCTTTCTTTTTTCTTCATTCTGTTCCGCTACTTTCTTTTTTCATCCTTCGTCACTTTTCATCTGGAAATGTCGACGAATGAAGACATTCACGAAAAGAAAAGCGTGATTTTTCCCACATACACACATATATATTTATAGAAAATATTACAAACGATCCATGTATTGTTAATTTATTCAATGATATTATGTTGCGATCGTAAATAAACTACGATGGCGTCATAATGAAAAATTTTCCACGAACGCCATTGTGAAAAACTCAACAACGCTGAAGTCTTACGCCGTTTTATAACGGTCTATTTGTTTCGTGCACGTGTAAAAAACGTGTATTGAAACCATTAAATCACCACACGACATTACATACACACATATTAATACGTGTATAAATTTAAAAATTCACATGAGCACACGTGATCGATGATAACATCTGGAATTAACCCTTTTATTAAAAAAAAATATAACAAAGTTAGCATGAAACTCCTACGTCATTCTATCTATAATATTATAATTTTTATATACTATATAATCCATGTCAAGAATATCGAATTAATATATATATATATATATATATATATATATATATATATATATATATATATATATATATATAATATATATAAATTTTATAGTATTTTTTTTATTTAATATATACTACTATGATCAAAAAGTAAGGTGAAATAATTATTTAAAATTCCTGGGTATGGAAAAGGCAGGTAAAACTGTATTTTTTTCCTAGTTACATGTGTTTTTAAAACTCTGTTCCTTCAACACGATAATGCACCATGTCATATAGAAATGGTTCTTCGCGACTTTTTTGCCAAAAACTCGACTCGTGTCGTACTGCAACTACCGTATTCGCCTGATTTGGCTCCGTGCAACTCCTGGCTATACAAAAGAACAATGCGGAGACGCCGTTTTGATACGATTGAGAAGATAAAAACCGAATCGAAGAAAGTGTTGAAGACTATTCCGACTGTTTCGAGGACTGGAAAATTACTTTGGACGGCGATTACTTTGAAGAAATTGATTTGGAAAAATAAATAAAGAATTTATATTTTATAAACAAATTTACTTTCTTTTTGATCACAGCGTTATATATATGTTTAAATTTTAATATATGTAACGGTATTCCTGTACGATGAAAGCTTTGCACGAAAGCGATCGTCAATAAAAGCATGAGCTAAAGGCGCGCAAAACTATCGGTTGGAGTGTAGCTCTATAAAATGTTGGCGACCGCTGTCGTAAATTTTTATGCGGTCAACTTGGCACGCGAACCAGATTGGCACTGTATACCGAAATGGCGGAATGACACGCCTCATTGCTTTAATTTCTTTCAGCTTTCGCTTTATTACACGTTTTTTAACGTATATTTTATAAATATTATTATAATAATACATACATATGGATTTAAAATGAATATAATTCTTATTAAAAATTCCATAATTTAATACTGAAAAAAAAAATTGGAATTTTAAAAATTTTCAGTGATATTTTAAATTTATGTATAATATTGTGAAAAATATTTTTTTTCCAAAAATTATTCTTTTTCTATTAAATTCAGATGTTGATTTATTTTTGAACAACTATCAGATATTTTTAAGAAATTATTATATTATTTTTAATATAAATATCAATATTTTCATATAATAAAAAATAAATAAACATATTTATAATATAATTAATATAAAAATATAATATGTATAGAGAGTTTAATCTGTAAGAAACCATTAATATAAAATTTATTATTACGTAACAGGCCTTTGAATATTCTCCTTAATAGACATTTTTAATATGAAATATTACAACAATGTTTACGATACGAAATTTAATTAAAAAAAAAAAGTAAAATATTTCAAGGAAATTTAGAAGCATTTTTCTTATAAACTTAATCAGATTTTAATTTATTTCAAATTATTTGCGATCTAGATTAAAAAAAAATATGAGTTGTAAACCGCTTTCATTTTTGATGTTTTTAACGTCGCACAATTAATTACGTGAAATATAATAGAATTCGTAAAAATATATACATATAATTCCTTGCAAATATCCAATCTGAGAGTTTTTAATTAATTTCTATAAAACACGCATAATTTACGACAAATATTTTTCTTTAAACTATTACATTGTAAGTGATTTTTAATTATTAACACGGGTATAATTATAAATATATATATTTAACCAATATATCAGACATTATGAAATACTGTTGTTATAAGTTTTAAATCGGAAATAGTTGTGATTTATTCCAATTTGAAACAAAAAAAAAATTGTAGATGAACATGTGCGTTACCACTAGATAAATACACACATATATATAAAGCAAATACTGTGGATATTAAAATTTAAAAAAAAATTATAAATTAAATCGTTTTATATGAACGAAAATGAAATATTGATATGGAATCTAATAAAAAAATATTCAATTAGAACTCATATATGAAATGAATAAAGTAAAAATGTGTGTTATAATATAATGATATGAAATTTAGGTTTATTGATGAATAATGAAGTTATTCGATATTTCGCTATATATTATATAAATATATCACATTAGAATTATAAATAATATATATATATATATATATATATATATATATATATATATATATATATATATATATATATATATATATATATACAAAGCAATATATATTATGTATTAGATTTTAACTGTTTTTTTTTCCACGTAGAAACGTCCAGCAGTATCGTTCGAGAAACGGAACAAAGTACTAAGAAAAGACCGAAGAAGAAATATTTTATTAAGCTTATCTGATTTGATGTTTTCTCGTTTCCCGTGCAAGTTCTATTGGGCCAGATAAGAGGGACCCTTCGTCCACCGTTGCCACCGCCCTTTCCGCCCGCAACCCACGCCCTATCCTCAAGCGAAATATCCACGTAAAAGGGGGGAGGGGGTGGCAAATGTGGGCAAGGGTAGAAAGGTAACGAAGGTGTGGCAAGAATGATTCTCACACCTGAATCTCTCTTTTGCAACTTCCTATTTGACTTCTCTCACATTTTATCAAAAGCCGAGATCCGAAAAGGGCCATATTTCAAAAACATTTTTCCACCTTTATCTGTGCGATTTCGCCCTTCGTTTCGAGCAGCCCTTGCCCATAGGTTTCCTTTCGCTCTTTATCGTTTTATTTTTTATTTTTTTTTGCTGCGATATTCCCTTCGGAAAATTCTGCTCGTATTATTGTTATTATTTATGTTAGAGCGCAGTCCGTTTTCGTCAATAGTAAAATTTGTGTTCAAACAGGCATGTATATCATTGATATATATTATATCGACAATTTTTCTTTCTTTTTTATATAATACATACATATATATATATATATATATATATATATATATATATATATATATATATATATATATATATATATATATATATACAATATTTATATAATAATTGATCGTTAGAAGCATGTACTACTGTGATCAAAAAGTAAGGTGAAATTGTCATTTAAAACTCCCGGGCATAAAGAAGACAGGTAAATTGTAATTTTTTTTTCCTAAGTTGATAAGACTGTTTATAAAATTTTCCAAGCATCTGTTTGTCAAAAGGTTTAATTACCATGCACCATGTTATACTGTATTGGTTCATTGCGATTTTTTTTTTACTAAAAACTCGACTTATATCGTTCCGCAACCACCATATTCACTTGATTTGGCTCCGTGCAACTTCTGGCTATTAGGAAAACTTAAAAAGCCAATGCGGGGATGCCATTTTGACACGATTGAGGAGATAAAAACCGAATCGAAGAAGGTCTCAAAGGCTATGTTGGAAGAAGGCTATTACGACAGTTTTGAGGACCAGAAAATGCGTTGGTGAAAGTGCATTTTATCGGACGGAGATGAAATTGATTTGAAAGAATAAATAAAGAATTCACATTTTATAAACAAATTCATCCTACTTTTTGATCACAGTGTACATACTGTATAATACAAATATTTTAATTTTAGTATTCGAATTAAAATAATATTTTTTTATCAGAATATATTATATATAGTATATGTTCATATTATGAAGATTTATAGTATATTTTATATCATTTCCACTTTGAAACGCTGAAGTGTGTACGTATATATGCTTTTTTAATTAAATTCGGCTCGAGTATCATCTCCGAGAAAATTGACTTTGCACTCGGAAAATCTTAGAGCTATGAAAATAAATTAATTGTAAGGTAATATCGCCGTTCCTCTTCGACGATACTTGCTAGAGAAAGACGACGAATTCGAAGCGTTTTTCAATGAAATAATATAACGAGACTTAACGTTTTTCACAATAATTTCGGCGAGAGTCTTTAAAGAGCGTTATTAACGAAGAAAAATTAGGCTTCACGTATATTTTATTAGAAAATCTGATGTTGTTTACATGGAAAATATTTTTTAATAATTTGCGATAAAATTTTGTTATCTATAAATCATCTCAAATCTTTTTATTTGTATCAAACTATGAGAGTTGAAATTCGTATTTCGATATCGGAATTAAATTTTATTTTTTTAAAAACATATTTGCAATGTTGCGTAATATTGCTTAAAGGGCTTGTTTCAAAGGTGTAAACGTGAGGAATTTATATTATGGATAATCTTATATCGATATCGCGTTATATCAACATTTCGTTTGCTAAATGATCCGGTTTCTATGTACCCAAACGTTCCACAAAACCCTCAATTACACAAATCGACCCCAAAACTTCGCCGCAAAGTCTGTAACTTTTGCACCGGACCCCAGTTTCGGGTTCTCCATTAAACGATCCCTTCTATGATTCCACGGGAACGCATCTGCCGAAAGGCGAACAAAGGAAAATAAAGAAAAATCAAAAGTATGACCCCAACCGTGGTGCGTTTATGACTTTTCTTTCTCTCTTTCTCTTTCTCTTTTTTTTTAATGTTGTGCAGAATATTCATGAAATAACCAAATCGTAAAGATACGGATCTGGGTTTCGGATCGGATATTATCCTTGATCGCTAATTTCGATATCTTTAATTCAGATGCAACGTCGTATAATCTCCGAGAAGCTCTTTAAAGTCAGATTTACTTCATCTCAATAAAGAATTATATATAAAATTTTATAATTATTTATCAATAATATATACAATATATAAATTATAAAAAATATATATCGGTATACATAGTATTAATATTGAAAATCATATCACATTTTGTTATAATTATGATAGCGTGCCCCCCGTTTTATATATATTTTTTTAAATTTCATTAATGATCATTCGTTGTTGACCCTCTGTTTCATTTTGTTAAGTGGTTTCTGCAATGTAATTAAATACACTTAACGTAATATAATATCGTAAATTTCATCGCATATAAATAAGACTGTGTGTGTGTGTGTATGTAAATATGAAATATATGTATTTGAACATCCATAAAAAAAGGAATACAAGATAAAAGTAATATACGAATAAAACAATATTCGCCGTGTAACTTTATATGTAGACTAATAATTTTTGTTGTTGTTTTTCAGGTAAGGAAGACATTCTATAATTTGATATCGCAGAAGAAATTGAATACTCGAAAAAATACATAAATATTTATTATTCGCGACGTTTAGAAGAAAATTTCGGTAAATACACTTATTTCTTTTCAATACATTTATATTATTGAATATTGAATGGTTTCGTTTTATTTTGGAATACATAAATGATTTGATATTTATCGACGAATTGATAATATTGAAATTAATATTTAGAATTCAATCACAAAAATTTCATATTATTTTTCATACTAATATGTATGCGTATTTTGTCAATTTTTTTCTGATTTTTGATTACAGTTACAATATCAAGTTGTATTGAATTATATATTCAATACATCTTGATTTTGAATATTCTTTCAACAAATATCTAATTGTAAATTTTGTAAGAACGTTGTAAAATTGTTAAAAGGCTTTAGAGGTTTCCAATGACGACGGTATTACGTTGTTGTGTAGATTTTAATTAAACCACATACATAGGCGATTATCAGTGCGCGCTTAGAGTGCGAGTTGATAACTCGCACGAGCAGCGAGCGGCACACAGTCGAGTTTAACGCGTGAAATTTCAACAATGAAATTATTAATCTCGAGACGATTCAAATTAGCATTAAATATTCGTCCCAGACGCGATCGCGATAAATCTCTTCGACCGCCCGAAGAGCAACGGGATCAGTTCACTTTCTCAAAACGGTCGAAATTTATTCAACGCCGATAATGATAATATTGTACATAGTTGGAAAATGCTCGGTGTAACAACGCTGGAAGGACTTGAGACGATTACCACAGTCGCATTGTGAATAGTTAAAGTTAATCCGTTTCGGTACGTCTCCAGATCGGGCAGTCACCATTGCCACCATCGACCGATCTCATTCCACAAAATGGGGAATATGGACGGTTGGTTTGGGTTTTTGAGCCCAGAATCCAATTTGAGTCCTGAAGCGGCATCCCGAGATATGGACGTGCATCATTGATGAGCACATCATCGTCTGGGTTCCGGGACCTGGAGCTTTCTCTCTCTCTCGCGTCCGTCCGCCCACCCAGTCAACTATCTAAAAATTCCGAAGACCTCCCCTTTTCCCCTCAGGGCTCGGCAAAAAGCTCACAACTCATCCTCGCCGCCCTTACCCCGTCGCACTGGGATTATGACATAAAACCTCTTTCGCAAAAGTGGATGTTCAACTTAACCATTCCGCTTTGTGGAATTAGCATCTTACGCGGTCGCCACGGGGATGTATAGATAGATGGAATGAGGTACACTTATAGCTCCCGGTTCGATCCCCGTTTGAATAAATTACGCGTCTTGGTCTAGGTCCGTGTTATTCGTCGAATGGTTGTCGATTTAAAATTTTTGCAGCCTATTACGTTTTGTTTTACATTTATTATTTTTTCACGATTTAAATGCATATTTTATAATTCGACCTCAATCGAGATCCACACGTATAATATATATATATATATAAATAATTTTCAAAATACAACATCTTCTTAGTTGAAATATATTTTTTTTAAATAAAATTTTACAAATATTGATATATAATAATTATTAAAAATATACACGAAAAAAAGTTGTAACGCTGCTGATTTATCGTATTTATTATTTAAACATAAATATATATTTTATGCACGAATCGATCCCAAAGTTTCGACGCTTCACAATTACTTTAAATATCATTTGAATTTCGAGTTACTGAAATTTTAAAGCGTTCTTAGAGATGTAATCATCAGAATACCGATCCTACCATTAATAACTATTTATTTATATTGCCGGTACGTTTTTGTTGTTGTTTTGTAATTAAATTCCAATTAGTAAATAAGTCGAAAAAAAAAAGAAGTCAAAGGTTAATTTTACTAAAGCCGGTCATGCGGAAAAAGTGAATATAAAAAATAGAAATAGAGAAAAAATCAACGACCTCAAGCGAAACGATATTTCGCTCAAAAAGTATTTACCGTACAATGAAGAAAAAGGTGAACAAGGAAAACTTTTAACGACGCCTTCTGCGCGTTTCCATTTCAATTGTAATATTTTATTTCGCGTGATTCTTTATTATTTTCTTTTTTATTTTGCGAAAATTTCCGTTTTTCCAGTGTACTTCTTATTCTTTTTTATTCCTCTTTTTCTTCTTCTTCTTCTTCTTTTTCTTCCATCCACACAAAATTAACTGCCTAAATTATTTCTCAAATGCTCATTGATCCGAGAGATTGGCGCTTCGCTGAGATAGGCTCGCAAAATTCGTAAAGAATTAATTAGGTCAAAGAAATTAGAAGAAATTGCCAGTCCACATTTTCCGGAAAATATTTTGAAAGACAATCGAATTTCTCACAAATTCACCTAATGTGTTATATATATATATATATATATATATATATATATATATATATATATATATATAATGTGATGTTGTTTTATCAGATTTTTTTTCTATTATTATTATTTTTTTTTTGAAATCCAAATAAGACACAAAATAGCTTTTCGCGAGATTTTTTTTCAACTCGTTATATAGAAAAGAAAAATATATTAAAAAAAATGCGCTCACGATAGGATGGGGGGAGGGGGGCGAAAAAGAAAAATTGAGCTTTCGCGCGACGAGAAAAAGTTCGCTATACGAGATTGTCGATGCGTTAAACTCGATTATGCCGAACGATCGATCGATTTCTATCGTTTTAACCGTGAAATCGTATCACAAATACGATTGCCATTTTCGTTAAATTTGTGTCCCCCCCCCCGCTTCATTTCATTCTAGGTTTTCTTTTTGTCGTCAATTTTCTCTACGTCGTATTTTTTTTCTACGGTTCGTCGGGACGTTTTTCGAAAAATTACACAATAATAAAATTTTTATAAGCAAAACTTACGCACACTAAACTCGAGTGATGAATGTCTCGAGAAATATAAAAGGAAAAGAAAGCCTTACCTTCTTTTTGTTTATTTTATTTATATATTTATGTATATTTATATAAATATATATATATATATATATATATATATATATATATATATATATATATATATTTATATATACAAAATCTTATCTCTGGGGAGTATGTTGAAATATCTCCCCTGTTTCAAAGTATATTTTTCATGCATATCCATATAAATCATTGCGCGCTTTTAAAATATGTTTGCATTCGTTTTCATTTTTTTTTTTTGGTGAAAAAAATAAAGCGAGAATGTATTTATTGCGATGTAAATCCTGAAAAAATATTTCGCGGTTATTATTTCAGCATTTGGATTAAATTTTCAGTACTTATAAATAATATCATTTTTACGATTCTTACATAACGCACTTGTAATAAAAATGTTTACAATAATCGTACATTAATTATATTAGTCAACAGATCTCTTTAGAAATAGATCAAAATATATATTTTTATTATATATGTTGTACGTATCCGTTAAATAAATATAATGTAATAAATAGTTCGTTCGTAATATAATATAATATATAATACGGAACTCAATACGTTACATTAATTATGATATAATTTACAAGCGTGCACGTTTGTGTGGACGCGCGCATGTGTGTTGTGTGTGACGTAGCACGTGATTAATTCGCCAAAAAGTGAGTGTCTGCTCCAGGTGAGAAGTCTTCTCGTTGTTTACCTGTCTGGGTGTGCGACCCCTGCCGTTTTGCCCTCCCCGCCCCTCCCATCCGTTTTCCCCTTCACCCTTGCGCCCCCTTTGCCCGCTTTCTGTTCCCCGCCCCTCTGTCCTCGACCTCGGTTCGCCCGATCAATAATACGACCGGTTGTACTAGTGTCGACTACAGGTGTTTTAAACCTTTTTCTTTTTCATATAAAATGAAAATCGATACTAAATGCAAATATTGATCTATCAATATAAGAATTGTGTATATTTTAAACCACTTGGTTTTTTTTCACAAAAATGTAACTATAAACATTGTATTCTTTATTTTATATTTCAAATGTACGTTTTATATAAAAATAAAAAAATGATATCCAGCGTATCAACGAGTGTAGATCGTTCATATATCATTACCAACAATAATACAAACAAATTGAAACATAAGAGCGGGGCTCGGGTAAGTGCAATCGGGTACTCGTCTTAAAGCATTAAGTGGTTAATATATACGGCTTATTTATATTTATTAACCACTTAATACTACGCGTGTCAAATCGCACAAACCCGAGCGCTGCTCGCAGGTTTCAACTTATACTTTGTATGATACACGAACGAACTACACTCGTTTAATGTTTTTTCGAGCTGGTGGAAATCGTTTTCATTCTTACTAACATTAGAAAACATTCCAAAAAAGCATTTTTTTTTTGTAATTAGTATATTATATTATTTTACTTTGTTTTTTTTTAATTTTTTTTTATTATTATTTTATTTATAAATAATATGTACATTTAAAATATAAAATAAAAAACCTTACATTTTTGTGAAAATAATCCAAGCATTATTAAGTGGTTAATTAAATAACACATGTTTTCTCCTATTAAGATTTTGGTATGCGTTTATAAAATAAATATCATATTTTTACATACAAAAACGCTATTTATATCTTAAATTTAAAAAAAATCATGAAAAATATAATTGAAAATTTATATATAATAAATATTTATTTAATATATTTTTTTCAGTCTATATATTATTTTTAATATATTTTACAAATAAATAGAAATGATACTTCTTTTTTTGAGATTGAATAACAAAAAATTTTTTTTAAGTCAATTACTATTTAAAAAAAAAAAGATAAAAGATGTTAGTTAGTAAAAAAGGTTTAGCGCCGATGCAAAAACGTGATCGTAGCACCATCCAGTTACGAATCGTCGTAGTCAGACTTGGCCTACGTCGTATAACCATCGGTTGCCACTAACTACACCAGTCTAACAAACGTATACGTAATACATGTATACAAGTTTGTATATACATACACACCTATGTACTTACAGAGTGTTTCAAAAATAAATGAATCACTATTTAATTAAATACAATTTTATTATCCAAATTTCAATCAACGAATTTTTCAATTATGTTCGAATTATATTTATATTATTAATTGAACAAAATGAAAATATTTAATTTTAAAACATTCTTGTTTTTTATATAATATCTAAATAATTGGAGTATTAAAATTATTTCATTAAAAAATTAATTGCAAAATAAATAAAAACAATATTTTTATCAAAAATAAAAATATATAAATGAATTCGACGATTTTTATGTAGTAATTTTTGGAACACACTGTATTATATTATACTCATACACCGATGCATAATCCGAGCTGTATAATTGTATGTAATCGGTCAAGCGACCCAATTTAGAATTCGCGTAAATCATAACTCGCAATGCGTATGTGCATATCGAGAGATTTATACACGCGCGTGATCGAGAACGTGATATACTAGTATTGAACAATTTTATAGGTCAAGATTTCTACGATTCGTTCCATTTCTGTTTTTACTATCGAATTTTCTTTCAATTTTCAACGGATTGAAATATTTCTTTTTTTAAATTGAATTGTCAAATATATAATATAAATACATATATATATATATACACATTTATATTTGTGAAATAAATCTTAAAGGCCAATTTTTCATGTCGAAAATTTATTATAACAAAATTGTAAATTTGACGATCGTATTTTAAACTTTGTTATAATCAATGTAACATTATAGCAGTTAATTGTGTGTTACTAGAATTTTCTTTAACTGATCAAAAAGCAAGGTGAAATTGTCATTTAAAACTCCCGGGCATTAGGAAGATAGGTAAATTGTAATTTTTTATCCTAGGTTAGTAGGATTGTTCCGCAACCACCGTATTCGCCTGATTTGACTCAGTACGACTTCTGGCTATTTAGCAAATTTAAAAGGCCAATGCGGGAACGCCTTTTTGACACGATTAAAGAGATAGAAACTGAATCGAAAAAGGTCTTAAAGGTTATTTTGGAAAAAGACTATTCCGACTGTTTTGAGGACGGGAATTACTTTAAAAGAAATGAAATTGATTTGGGAGAATAAATAATTAATTTACATTTTATAAACAAATTCACTTTCTTTTTGATCACAACGTTATATATATATTTTTATAATATATATTATATTTTCATAACTACCGTTTATGCAAATGTTATTTATTTAGATAAATATATATGTAAGTATATAATATAACTGTGTATTGTTGAATATATCGATTCGTGTATGTCAAACGCATTATTTTGATATTGAAATTTTTCGTTATACGCGAAGGGTAAATAGAAGAAATCACATTTGCGAATCATTTCCAATCTTTTGCCGTTGTTGTCGACGTTTCGCAATCGTTATTGTTGATTTATTTCTTTCTTTGGAAAAGGAAAAAAAAGTTTATTTTTCTCTCTATCACTCTTGAAGAAAAAAAAAACTGATCGAATTATATAACATATATATGTATATATTTTTTATAAATATTATTATTATGAAGTCGTGTTGTTTTATGAAGCGTACAAAATGATAAATGTTTATTAATATAATATTATATAAACGAATATAGTTTAAAAATATGACTTTAATATTTAATCGATTGTATACAGTCGAACGTGTGTATTGAAAGGAAAAACGGAAATGACGTTCATTAGCGGGAAAATTCGTCATTTTCCGCTTTCAAATACGGTGTTGAAATGTAAAACGAATCATGCAACGAATAACGCATATGAGATTTTTTTTTTTTTGAAAATGAAATAAATCTTTTTTTATCGTTTCACGAATTTTCATTTTAATTTTCATGCAGTGTCATTCGAAAACGAGTTTTTAATCCATCAAAATGGACACATATTTATGTTTGCGGCGGTTGATTTTTGTTACCGTGTTTGAACGTGGTAAAGATTCGCGATATTATTTATATATTTTTATATTCATCTCTGATTAATTTTAAGGTTTAATACGATTATGAATATCATTTTTTTTCAGACAAAAAAATAACAGTGTTTTTTTGGAATTTTAGAAATATTTTTCTTTTTATGAATATGAAATTAATATGATTTTATGTATATTTATATATATATATGTATAATTATATATACTCACACATTGTATGAGTTAATAGCAAAGAGCTTTTTCGTGAATAAACGCATTCACCACTTGAATACCTAGTGACTATTGTATTTAGATTGCGTGTTTGAACTCGTTAATAAACTGACACGTAAACATACACTTTTACATATATTTTTAGTATTTTATATGAATATATAAAAGAACACACATTTATACATATATAAATAAATATATTATATATTAATATTATGTATAAATAATAGATATCATAGGAGAAAAAAAATTGTGCAGTTAAGATTTTTAATATTTTATGTAGTCGTTCTTTATAATCGGGTAATATTTTTTCAATAACTTTCTGAATTTTTTATTCAGATTTTGTTTGTATTTATTTTTTATAACAGGATATTTTCTAATATATTTATATCGTTTTCTTAGTATTTTAAATCGTAAAATATGTCATTATTTATTGTGTAAATTAGGAAAAAATATGAAATCATATTTTACGTATTTATTATAACACTGCAATCAAAAAGTAAGGTGAATTTGTTAATAAAATGTAAATCCCCTTTAAAGTAATTCCCGTCTTAGAAACAGTCGGAATAGTCTTTTTTAGTATAGCCTTCAAGACCTTCTTCAATTCGGTTTTTATATCCTCAAACTTTTAAGTTTGCTGAATAGCCAGAAGTCGCACGGAGCCAAATCAGATGAATACGGTGGTTGCGAAATGATACGAGTCGAGTTTCTGCCAAAAAAGTTGCGAAGAACCAATACAGTAAAATATGCAGTTGTAAAAATACGTGTAACTTGGAGATAATTAAACCTTTTGACAAACAGACGCTTGGCAAATGTTATAGATAGTCCTACAAACCTAGGAAAAATATTTACAATTTACCCGCTTTCCTTATTATTTAATTTTATGATATTTTCCGCTGAGATATTAGAGGCATATCATGGTTAATTTTCAAGCACTGGTCAGTCGTTTTTACTTCAAAGCAACAACACTAGTCAATTATAAGGTTGCCGCGGTCACACCGGACTAAGGCCGAACATAAATCAGAAAGGACAAAGAGCTTTAATCTGTGACCCCCTCGGTGTCCTTATGTACATATATATATATATACATATCTATGTGCAAAACTTTAATTATGTGAGGGTTGAAAACGTCCCAACAGATAAAGGTCTCAAGCAAACAATTTTCACAAAAGAGATCCAACTGGGATTGACGCCGAAGAAAGGTGCGTGTAGGATTTTAACCCTTTTTTAACAATGATCATACCGTATTATACTATATATATAATACAATATATTATAATTGAATTAATAATAAAAATATTTATGATTATTATACCATATAGTAAAAAAAAATACCACTTTTATTTAAAAAAAAATTAATATCTAATAATTTTATATATTTCATAGAGTGAATAAAGCACCTTTGTCATATATATTAGTGCACTCTAATATGTATATAAACGTTCGTGGATAAGTAAGAATTTCCTGGATCAACAGGTCCTTGTGGAACAGTGGATTAACACCCCAATTAATACGCGCATATATCAAATCAAGCGTAAGGCAAACACGCAAATATGGGACAACACACAAATTATTATCCATACTGAATATGTATTAATTTATATTATATTCATTATATATATATATATATATATATATATATATATATATATATATATTACTTTGAAGGGGAAGTAATTGATTTGAAAGAATAAATAAAGAATTTACATTTCATAAACAAATTTATCTTACTTTTTGATCACATAAAGTAAATTGAATATTTATATAATAATATTTGATATATCACGGTTATTTCTAACAAAACAAAAAAAAAACTAACTAACTGTAAGATTGGAAAGTGAAATTGATTAGATAAGATTTTCGTAATGCTGTATATTATCGTACGAAAGACGAGGATCAATTGGCGAACATCGAGAACGTCCACGATATTTACGGAAATTCTGATAAAATAACGATCAATATATATATATATATATATAAGCACGTCCCGGATTATTATCCCGGAATATAGTGAATTTTCCCTAGAATCGAGCTAGGTAACAAAAGCCCGCGGACAAATTGGATCAAACAAAGACCGTTTCCGGTCTTATTGTTGTACAAAAAAGCCATTTTCTTCGAATATCGCATAGAAGGCATAGCATGTTCACTATTCGGCTCCAATTCAACTCTAATCGTAGCCATCAGATCCACAAGTGTTCGTTTTCATCGGCCGATTTTAATGTGACCGTGCGCCTTGCGAATTTTCGGTGAAATGACGAATCTTTTTGTTATACTTTATATTCATAATTTTTTTTCTATAATAATTATGTTTTTTTTTATCCTCACAATTCTAATATTAAATATGATAATTTTATATATATTATATAATTAAACTTTTAGTTTTATGCTGATACAACTTTTTTTTTAAATTAAATATATTGATATATTTTTCGAATTACGAAGACAATAATGTATAAAAGCGTTATTTACGAAGATTTTCAAGGTGAAAATTTAAATAAATCCTTTTATGCATACAATACTTTTTTGTATAATTTAAAAGTTGAACAAGTGATGTCGGTGGGCGGGGCGGGGCGGGGGGAGAGTGTTGGAAAATAAAAACGGGAGCTTTTTGCCCGCGGTTTGGGAACATGGAAAGTGAAAACACGAAAGCTCATTTATGAACCTATTGTACATTTGTCGGGTAGAAATGAAACAAAACTCTCGCTATAAATTTTCTTGAAGTTTCAAGAGACTTCGCATGAAAATAAAAATGCTACGTGAAAATTTTCAAAGTACACTTGATTGATGTATGCGTTGTTATACATGTTTTAAAAAATGATACTTAATAAAATAGAAGTAAAATAATTATTTTTAACACTTTGATCAAAAAGTAAGATGAATTTGTTTATAAAATGTAAATTCTTTATTTATTCTTCGAAATCAATTTCATCCCCTCGAAAGCAATCCTAGTTTGATAAAATGTACTTTTGCCAACGTCTTTTCCGGTCTTCGAAACAACCGGAATAGTCTTTTTCCGGATAGCCTTCAAGACTTTCTTCGATTCGATTTTTATCTCCTCAATCGTGTCAAAAGGGCGTCTCCGCATTGGGCCTTTTAAATTTACTGTATTCAGTAAATTCAAAAGCGCCAGAAGTCGCACGGAGCCAAATCTGGCAAATACGGAGGTTGCGGAACGATATGAGTCGAGTTTTTGGAAAAAAAATCTTAAAGAACTAATGCAGCATGACACGATGAAGGAATCAAGAGTTGTAAAAACACATGTAGCTCAGAAATGATTGACAAATCTTATAGACATTCTTACCAAGCTATTACATAAAAATTACAATTTATCTGCCATCCTAATGCCTAAGAGTTTTAAATTACAATTTCACCTTACTTTCGAAAATGAAAGAACGCAAAACGAAAGTTAGATAGTACTATTGTGAATAGTACAACTCAATATATATAAATCGGTATTGCTTTTCAATATATATATATATATATATATATATATATATATATATATATATATATATATATATATATATATATATATTGTTCATATTTGAAAATATCATATAAAAGGTACAAGTACGCAGAAATATACACGAAGCTTCAGCAAAAGAAGGAATGAATCTAGCGAAAGGCTATTATTATATTATATGCGAGAACAACGCCAACAAAAGCCGCTTACAAAACTCTTCTATCGAGGCATCGCTTTTCCGTTTATCGTCTATTGTGAAGCCTCAAAGTCAACACAACAATGCATTCGATCCTTACAAATGGAAAACGAACGAAAATAAAATATATTTAAATGCATATTGCCGATTAATATACTTACTGTGTAACGCTATATAACTTTTTTAAACGGTTTTCTGCATACGATTCTCGTTGTTTTTCGTACGAGTATTTAATGTTATCAATTTCTATTTTGAAATTTTTCATTTAATTTTGACACATCACTTTTGTGCCTGATTTTACAATAATTTAGTTATTGTAAAATATATATGCATGTTTAAAAATGGAGACGATTATGCTCGCACATATCTTGAATTAAAGATCGCGAAATCAAATTCGCAATGAAAACGTCGCATATGTGAAACGTCGGTAAGACGACCGACACACCCTTATCAATTATTTTGCATGCGAAGGGATGGATTACGACGTCCCAAGAAAGGACGATACTAATACGAAATGCTCGTACGAATTTTGAATTATTGAAACTTAATCAAAAGGCTAACGCTTCCGACGGTTAGGCACCTTAATTACACGATCGAAACTGGAAAATCCAGAATTTAATCATTTTACAGGTATAATAACGCGATCGTTATATTTTATTTATATTTATATATATATATTTTTTCAATATTCAAAATTAATACTTATAAATACAATCTTTTAATAATATTTGTATTGAAATATTCAACGATATGGCAATTGGTAAAAAAAAATAGTTTAAAATTTATCAATTATTTACTTCAGAAATTTAATATATTTGACTACGAAATATGCGTTTAAATTTTCAGCATTTTCATACAAATTCAGTATATAAAAAAAATCTAAAACGATTTCGCTTTTGCATTAAGTCGACATATTATGATTCAAAATTATTATACAATTAGATAAGAAATTATTTTTATTTCTTGTAAAGTTTCACGAAATGTGTAAAAAATAAGTAAACGTTTTTAGTATTTAATTTCTTTTAAAATACCGAATAAAAATCCTATTAATGGAAATGGATAATCGAATAAAAATCACACGAAATTAATTCTAAATTGGTGGTGGATTAAAATTTAAAAATGAATTGCGAATGCAAATGTTCTAAAGAATATAATTTTTGATTTATTAAAAAACTATAGAACATTAATATTGAGAATTTACTTCAATTTTCACCATTGAAAATCTACGGCATTAGGAATTTTTAATAGATATCCTTCACGAGCTGCACTAATCGGCGATAAACTTTCCCAAATATTATTTTTATCATTATATACTTCCACATTAGTCGTTTGTCCGCCTAATATAAATAAAAATATAAATAAATAAAAAATAATAATTAATAAAAAATATATATTCTACACTTACCGGCTGTCACAATTTCATCATTAATTCCGACGACTCCGGTTTGACCTCGTGATTTAATATTTGATAGAAAACTCCATGTATCCGTTTTTGGATCGTATCTTTCCACAATATTTATTGGTTTAACTTCATGATTATATCCTCCAACAACGTATAAGTAATCAGAAGTGGCTGCCATCTGAAAATTATTGTGTCGGGAATATTTCAAAATCTCTATAAAAACAGTAGCAATTTATTTATATTTACATTAAAATAAGCATTTCTGGTTTGTATAGATTTGATATCTTTCCAAGTGTTTTTTTCCGGATCATAAGCTTCAACGGTACTAGAATAATGATGTTCATTCGTTCTTCCACCAGCAACATAAATTTTACCTTGAAATTCAGCAGCTGCTGCTCCACATCGACTATACTTCATCGATGTTACATATGTCCATTTTTCAGAAATCGGACTCCATCTTAATATAGAAAAACGACAGAATTTATAAATTTATTGTAATATACATATTATAAAATAGTAATATTGATAATATTTATTACTTTTCGACCGTTTTTAAAGCATTTTTTGTTCCCCAACCACCAATAATATATACAGTTTCATCTGAAACACCGCTTATAACTACTGCTGTTGCATAATAACGCACCTCGTTCATATTAGCCAATGATGTTTTCTGTTTTGTTTTCAGATCAAATGCTTCTACCTAATAATTATAATATTTTTTTTTTAACTTTTTTTAATGATTAAGTACTTATTTTGAATTCATCTAAGTGTTAAAATTGTTTTATCATCTTGGGAAATATCAATTTATATATATATATATATATATATATATATATATATATATATATATATACATACATATATATATAAAATTGTATTAATATAGCAATAACTTACTGATTTCTCAACAACTTTTGTATATCCACCAATAATTAAAAGCTTTCCATTGATAATTGCAGTCGCATACGTTATTTTATTTGTATCAAGTGGATATGACGTCCATTTATTTTCATCAGAATCGTAAACATCTATATTGTTTGCCGTCTAAAATAAAATTATATATATATATATATATATATATATATATATATATACTACTGAGATCAAAAAGTAAGGTGAAATTGTTATTTAAAACTACCGGGCATTAGGAAGGCAGGTAAATTTTAATTTTTTTTCCTAGGTTGGTAGGACTGTCTATAAGATTTGTCAAGCGTCTGTTTGTCAAAATGTTTAATATATACAGTTTCATTTCAGAGTTACATGTTTTTTTACAACTCTTGGTTCTTTCACCGTGTCATACTGCATTGGTTTTCCGCGACTTTTTTGCCAAAAACTCGATAAATATCATTCCACAACCACCATATTCGCCTGATTTTGCTCCGTGCGACTTCTGACTATTCAGCAAACTTAAAAGGCCAATGCGCGGATACCGTTTTGACACGATTGAGGAGATAAAAATCGAATCGAAGAAGGTCTTGAAGGCTATATTTAAAAAAAAATATTCTGATTGTTTCCAGGATTGGAAAAAACTTTGACCAAAGTTCGTTTTATCGGACGGTGATTACTTTGAAGGGGATGAAATTGATTTGGAAAAATAAATGAAGAATATAAACAAATTCACCTTACTTTTTTATAACAGTTATATTATATACTTACGGCAGCAGAATAACTTCCAATAGAAATTAATTTATAAGATCGACAATTACGAGGTCTATATTCTTTTAAAATACTTTTAGTTCTTTCATTGGGAAAAATGTGCCATCGTATGGCAGCAAAAAAAATTGAGCGGCTTTTCTCGAAAGAATTTGCGTACGGTTCTACATTATTCATGATATACTGTAATTTTATACATTCATAATGTTACTTTTTTAACATAAATTATTATTTATTTATTTGTTTTTTGCACGTATTTTACACACTTCTATAGAAAGCAGTGGAAATCTAACGGCGCCCAAAAGTGTATATAAATGATTTTCTATATCAATACAATTGTGTTTAACCCATTCGACGACACATTCAAAAACTATTTCTTCGGATTCAACGTTTAAATAATCAGATTGTATAATATCTTTAAGACTTTCTCGATTGAGATTCAGATATTCTTGATTATGGTATATCTATAAAAAAAAAATATTTTACAAAATTAAATAAAAATAAATAGAAATATTAATATTTATATTACAGTCATGAAATTATGACGGGCATATTTTAATGCATTTTCTTGATCTTCGGCGTCATATTGTTCGGGATATTTCAATATTTCTAACC
This sequence comes from Leptonema lineaticorne, assembly GCA_024500535.1. Classification (NCBI taxonomy): domain Eukaryota; kingdom Metazoa; phylum Arthropoda; class Insecta; order Trichoptera; family Hydropsychidae; genus Leptonema; species Leptonema lineaticorne. Next base: position 17,600,246 of record JANIJI010000008.1, read on the forward strand.
AATTGGAGCCAGTTTTTTTTAAATTATACGATCTTTGCGATCTAGTTAAGGCTCTTTTAATTTTTAACGCATCTGATAATTAAAATTTGACGATATAATAATGCGTTAAATATTGAAAATATAAAAGAAAAATCTTCTTACCGTCGTCAAAACACGTAGTTTTGAAATGTATCTCGTCGTTCGCAACACAAATTACATTTAATACAAATATTATTATAACGTTTAATATAAATAGTAATTTCATATTTATATCGAACTGTAAGCGTCAGTAAAAATATAATTACTGGAAATTATGTGTTTTAAAGAAAGGCTTTTATATACAGAGATAATCATAATTTAATTTATATATGGTAAAAAAACGATATCTATATTATGTTGCCTATCATTAATTTTAATGTGAAATTTTATTTTCATTTATTTATAAAATAATGAATTACAAAGTAAAGGTTATCAGTGTCAATATATACATACATATATATATATATATATATATATATATATATATATATATATATATATATATATTTATATTTAAAATATTACATAATTACAAATTAAAATTTCGTTAATAATTTATTCGAATTGTTATATTATATGTAATAATAATAATAATAATATATTATTAATAATTTTCAATTAATATTTACAAATTTATATATGATATTAGATATACTGATACAAGATTTTAATATTCGTACATTATTTAAAAAAAAAATATTAAAAATTATAAAATTCAATTCATAAACAAAATTATAGACATAAAAAAATAAGATTATTGACCAACATACAAGATTTTGACATTTATAACATTGACCTTCTACTTGACCTTCGGTTTCTATATTTTTTACCAAATGTTTATATCATTTTCATTATCTTTCTTATAAAATAATGTTAATACAAGTCGAGTAGTGAATATTAAAATAATAATAATATATATACACCAAAACCTTGATTTGCGTTATCAATTAATTTTCGTCATTTCAGTATTGCGTCATTACAATTTCGATTTGCGCTGCTAAATTACATTAAATTTTTCAATGTTTAATCGATTTGTATTCATAATAGTGACACTTGTTTCGATTTGCGTCGTCTTCTTTCGGTCCCAATTAACGACGCAAATCGAGGTTTTTTGGTGTGTTTTTATTTAAGAAAGACTTTAATACGAATTAAGTATTTATATTTTCATTGTATTTCACATCTATATTTAGATAATGATACATTTTTACTGATATTTTGAATGAAGGAAAATCAAGAATTTAAGGGGATTTGAATGAAAAATATTGTTTGAAATTATATATATATATATATCAAAAATTTTATAAAATATAAAAATAATGAATTATAAAATACATATTAAAAATTATATATATCCATTTTAAAATGATTACCAATTTAATACATTGTCTTCGGACAATTCCAATAAAAATCCTTCTCGAGCGTATTTCAACGGTGGCAATTGTTCCCAAACATTCTTATTTTCATTATACAATTCAACGGTATTTTTAGTGCCGCCTGAAAAATAATTAAAAAAAAATATAATTGCGCAACAATTGAACAATATAAAAATATTTATTTTTATATTAAATATTATTTAACTGACCGACTGATAAAACGGTATCGTTAAAAACTGCGACCGCCACTTGACCGGCAGATTTAATATTCGATATAAATTCCCATGTATTTGTATTAAAATCGTATCTTTCGACCGTGCTAACCGGTTCCACTTTAGGATTATAACCGCCGATTAAATATAAATATTTCGATGTGGCAACTAACTGTTAAAAAAAATATACATATATATATATATAATATAATTTTTATTTTTTTTTACGCGTCGATTTAATTGAAATATATAATAATATAAACTTACGCCGGCATATGCGTTTACGTTTTGATTTGATTCTTTGATGTGCCACGTGTTACTAATCACATCATACACTTCTATGATATTTGTATATCCAAATTCGACAGTTCTACCACCGGCTATGTAAATTTTGTTGTCTAACAGTGCAGAGGCACAACCGCTGCGCGTATATTTCATCGGCGATAATATTTCCCATTTATTATTGAACATGTTCCAACTTAAAAAAAATGAAAATAAAATTTATAAATTTCATATAGTATACTATAATATGTAAATGTATGATTAAATTAATACCCTTCTACAGATTTTAAAGAATCATTTTTACCCCAACCGCCAAAAACAATTATTTTATATATCATTCTATCGTCAAGAACTTCTGCTGTTGAATAATATCGTTCTTCGTTCAAACTAGCAAATGAAGTTTTTGTTTTTGTTTGAAAATCATATGATTCAACCTGAATATTTAAAATATATATAAAACTTAATAAAATTTTAAATGTATATGTATTATAATATATTAATTACTGTTTTTTGAGCTTTTTCTTCTGGAAGATATCCGCCAATTATTATTAATTTGTTATCTAGTATGACAGCACTGAACGAATGTTTTATAATATCAAGTGTATATGTTGTCCATGAATTTGCTTTATAATCATACATTTCTACATATTTGGAGGTCTGAAATATATATACATTTTAAAATCAATCATTGTAAGTGAAATGGATTCAAAATAAAATATTTTAAAATACTATTTATAAATTTTTGAAATAATACAATGATCAAAAAGTAAGGTGAATTTATTTATAAAATGTAAATTCTTTATTTATTCTTCCAAATCAATATCATCCCCTTCAAAGTAATCTCCGTCCGATAAAACGCACTTTTGTCAACGCTTTTTCCAGTCCTTGAAACAGTCGGAATAGTATTTTTTTTGATATAGCCTTTAAAACCTTCTTCGATTAGGTATTTATCTCCTCAATCGTATCAAAACGGCATCCGCGTATTGGCCTTTTAAGTTTGCTGAATAGCCAGAAGTCGCACGGAGTCAAATCAGGCGAATATGGTTGTTGTGGATCGGTATGAGTTGAGTTTTTGGCAAAAAAGTCGCGAAGAACCAATGCAGTATGATATGAAAAAAAATAAAATTTAGCTGCCTTCTTTGGGAGTTTTAAATGTCAATTTCACCTTACTTTTTGATCACAGTAGTATATATATATATATATATATATTTACCATTTGTGTATAACTTCCTACTGAAAGAAAATTTTTATTGCATTTAGTTCTCGGTTTATATTTATAAAATATATTATACGAACGATTCTCTGGCATTATATGCCAACGTAATGCTTCTGTAAAAGCGAATCGTGTCTTGTCAAAAGAATTGTAAAATGGTTCTACCTTTGTTAATAAAAACTAAAAAAAACACATATTAAATATAATTGCAACTATAAAGATTTATACATTATTTTGATTTATACCTTCAAAGACATAAATGGAAATCGTATGACACTTATCAGTTCATAAAGATCATTTTCTATATCATTCGAACTGTACTTTATCCATTGTTGAACACTTTCGAAAATTTTTTCTTCAGAATCGACATCGCATAGATCAGAAGATAATATGGCTTTTAATCCTTCTATATTAAGGTCAAAGAATTGAATCTGCGAATTTATAAATGTTTTATTAAAAATATAACAACAAAATAATTGCGTTTTATGTTGACATTATAAGAAGAAAAAAATCTTACTTACTTTTTCAAAATTACATGCAAAATATTTAACAGCATTTTGTCTATCAAATTCATTATAATATTGTGGATATTTCAAAGCATTTATCCACCATTGATATGATTTTTGCGATTCATACTTTACAGCTAACGAAGTTGAATTAAATATTTTTTTTAAATCTAAATATAAATTAACAATATAAAATATTTTTAGCGGTCATTATAATAAATATAAATTAACAATATAAAATATTTTAGCGGTCATTATAATGACCGCTAAAACTAATTTATGTATTATGAAAAAAAAATAATTATATAATCGCTAACCTTCCTCTCTATTTGCTGATATATGCGATGTAAGTAAACAAATAAATAAACTCACAATTATAATTCTCATCGTTAATACGGAATTAAACGACGTTCGTCGCTTTTCGCAGAAGAATAAAAAATGATATTTAATTGCAAAAGTGTATCTTTATATAGTTAGTAGTAAGTCGTGTCATATTTAATTATAAAATAACATATACGTATATATCGGCATATATGTATATATAATACATATGTCAATTACTTGAATCATGTTTGTTCAGAATGTAAGAATTCAAACCAGTTTTGTCTGTCGCATATATATATATATATATGTGTGTGTGTGTGTGTGTGTGTGTGTGTGTGTGTGTGTGTGTATTAATATACAATGCAAAAACCGATATTGTGTTACAATATCTAATAGAGCAAATATTGAAAAAAATCGTGGTTATAATATATATAAACTTTTATTATATATATATATATATATATATATATATATATATATATATATATATATATATATATATATATATTGTTAAATTCATATCAAATGACGTAATATTCTTTGGATATTCCGTATTTTTATATTTAGCTTCTTTTGTATAATATACAATAATGAAATAATCTTAAAAGTATTTGGAAAGATAGATTTGAAATAAAAACTTATAATAATAAACGTAAAAATTTTTAAAATATATAATATTAAAATTTTTACGATATTTTTATTATTTTAATTAAAACACTATTCTACCAATTCAATTGAATTCCTATTGATAATTTTAATAAGAAACCTTCTCGAGCAAATGATATCGGAGACAAACTTTCCCAACGATCTTTCATTTCGATATATTTCTCAACATAATTTTGAGAACCACCTAAAATATATAAACATATTTAAATATATATATATATATATATATATATATATATATATATATATATATATATATATATACTACTGTGATCAAAAAGTAAGGTGAAATTGTTATTTAAAACTCTCGGGTATTAGGAAGGTATGTAATTGTAATTTGTTCCTAGGTTGGTAAGACTGTCTATAAGATTTTTCTAGCATCTGTTTGTTAAAATGTTTAATATATACAGTTTCATCTCAGAGTTACACGTGTTTTTACAACTTTTGGTTCCATCAGCACGATAATGCACCATGTCATAACTGCATTGGTTCTCCGCGACTTTTTAGCCAAAAACTTGACTCATATCGTTCTGCAACCACCGTGTTCGCCTGATTTAGCTCCGTGCGACATCTGGATATTCAGCAAACTCAAAAGGCCAATACGAGAACGCTGTTTTGACACGATTGAGAAGATAAAAACCGAATCGAAGAAGGTCTTGAAGGTTGTACTGGAAAATGACTGTTCCGACTGTTTCAAGGACGGGGATTACTTTGAATGGGATGAGATTGATTTGGAAGAATTAATAAAGAATTTATATTTCATAAACAAATTCACCTTGCTTTTTGATCATAGTATTATATATATGTAATAAAGTATTTTTATAACATAAAATTATTAAGCTAACCAACGGCTAAAATAGAATTATTAAAAACGGCATAAATATATGCATAAAAAAATAATAAATAGTAAAATATTTGTGACAAATATGAATTTTAACGCGAATTACCGTTTTTTATCCACCGATTATTATTAATTTATTGTTAAATATGACTGAACCGAATGACGTTTTCGTTATATCAAACGTATAAATTGTCCATTTATCCTCTATAAGCATTATATAATTCAATATATTTTGATGACTAAAATAAAAAATTAATTCAATGTTATAATAATATAATATGATATCATTCAATTAGAAGAGAAATTACAATGATTTTTACCGATTTTTCCTTGCTTCCAACAAATATAAATTGTTCCCAACATTTCGTTCTTGGTTTATAATCATAAAATATATTATATGGTCTATCATATGGTATTGCATGCCAACGAATTGCTTCTATGAAAGCGAAACGAGTCTTATCAAACGTGTTAACAATCGATTCAACATTTGATAATAAAAACTAGAATTATAATAAATTTTATAAAAAAAAATATATTTAAAATATAATTTGTTATACATACTTGCACGGATAAAAACGGAAATCTAATTCTGTCTATTAATTTATATAAATCATTTTCGACGTCATTCGACCAGTCTTCTAGTTTTTGAAAAAGATTTTCTTCAGATTTAATATCGAGTTCGTTTGAAGACAAAATGTCTATCAATCCATTTATATCGATATCGTGTATTTCTATCTTTGTTACCAAAAAAAAATATTATATAAAATAAAATATATAGTTAAAAATAATAATAAAAAAAACACTTATTTCGTTAAAATGGCACGCGGCATATTTTACGGCGTTTTCTCTATCAAATCTATTATAATATTTGGGATATTTTAAAACATTTTGTCACCAATTTTCGGAATCTTTCGTTATATATTTATAAGTTTTCAACGAAGCGTTTGTAATTTTATTTACGTCTATCAAATATGTAATTAATTTATTATATATAATTGAGGAAAAATATGCGGATATAATTGATCGATAATTGATTCTTTGAAATTTATCACGATAATATAATTACTAGAAAAACAATTATCATGAAATTCTTTTTTGAAATAAATTTCATATAAAAATAAAAATTTTAGAAGTCATTGACAATAATATTGAAAAATAATTTAATAATATAAAATTCGTAATGTAAAAAAACAAACAAACAAATTGCACAATAGAAATTTCATAGTAAAAATAAATTTCATAGTAAAAATATTTTAGATCCCGGTCCATCTCCAAAAATTATAGCAGCTGCATGATATCGTTCTTCATTTAAATTAGGCATTGACATTTGTATTGCACTTCGAAAATCATATAAATCAACCTTTATATTAAGAGAAATATGTATTTTTATATGAAATATATTAAGTATCGAATATTTATATATTTATATCATAAATATTTACTGTTTTTTGTGCTTTCGTTTTTGATAAATATCCACCGATTATTATTAATTTATTATCATATAAAACAGCGGCGAATGAAATTTTTGTTATTCGAAATATGAATGTATTCCAAATATCATCTTTTGCATTATATTGATCAACATATTGTGCGGTCTGAAATTTTAAAATATTATAAAATTCGTAACATCTGCAAATAAATATTGAGAATTATCCAGTTTAAAATATTTTACCGTTTCCTCGTTACTTCCAATAAAAATAAAATGATCGCTACATTTTTGTCTAGGTTTATAACCATAAAATATATTATAAGGTTGATCTTCTGGTATTAAATGCCAACGAATTGCTTCTATGAAAGCAAATCGTGTCTTTTCAAACGTATTAACAACAGGTTCAACGTGACTAAGTAAAAACTGAAAATATATATATAAATATAAATTAAAAATCGTACTCAAAATATAATATATGATTAATATAATTGTATATACATTTAATGAGAGTAGCGGAAATTTTATGAAATTTATTAATTCATAAAAATCATTTTCAACATCTGTAGAGAAAAATTTTAACCAATCTTCAAGAGTTTTGAATAGATTTTCTTCTGAATCAATTTTGATTTCATCCGAAGACAAAACTGCCAACAATCCTTTCAAATCTATATCGTACATTTGTATCTTAAGATAATATAAATATATATATATATATATATATATATATATATATATATATATATATATTTTGTGTTATTTCAATCAATAATAAAATATAATATTAAAATAAATAAGAACAAAAAAAATTACTTCGTTAAAATGACACGCTGCATATTTTATTGCGATTTCTCTATCATATTTATGATAATATTGTGGATATTTTAATGTGTTTTACCACCAAAATTCTGTGTCTTTCATCGAATATTTATCAAATTTTAACGTGGCATTGGTTATTTAATTAGCACCTATAAGAATTATTATTGATTATTTATTAGTTATTATTGGTTATTTCATTGTTATTAAAAAAAATTGTAATTGACTTACCATCATTTATATTTCCAAAAATATAAGATATGAACAATAAAAATATTTTCATTATTGAAAATTAATATAAAGATGTTCATTTATGAGATTGCAGAATTGAAATATGTATTCATTTGCCGTATCATAAATTTTATATACTTTAAATTAATAAAAAATTCGCATAACAATAACAAATATATAATACATTATTTTAACACAATCACTAATAACCTAAATTAATTTTCAAATCTAGAGCGACATGCAAATAAATAAAACACAACATTTATTAAATGTTAATTATCACTATATTTGTTATGTTGAATTAAAATGATGTAATTATTTATATTTCACGTCTAACAAAATAATATTACATAATTGATAATAACAATATTATCAATTATGTAATTAATTTTTTTTTATTATGGTTATTGAAATATATATATGTAATATTATTTTAATTTTTATATAACAAAACTTTCGATAATAATGAAATTAATATATATATATATATATATATATATATATATATATATATATATATAAAGAAAACACCACACAACCCTTTCATTCGATATTTATATAAGAGAGTACGAGTTGTACCCACATTAATAAGTCAAGTCCTTGAATTACGAGGATTTTCCTGATTAAATTTTCTAAAAGGGCCCACGAAAGCCTCCTTTCACGCAACAGATCTAATCTATAAGGCTTCACCCTTGGCCCTTCGTCATTTTCAAAGTTGGCAAATGTGATACAGTCGAATTTTTGCCGGTGCAAATCTCGAAATAATATCGCGAATGCAAATATAAAAATAAATAAAACACAAATATTTATTTAAATTATTTTTTAAAATTATAAATTCCATATAAAAAAATCAATTTATATTTTATTTATTAATTTCATGCATGTCATTATATTTTACTTATTTTTATTTTTAATACTTCATTATATTTTATTTATTAATTTCATGCATGCGTTAGTTTTAAAATGTATACATTTGAGTAAAAAAATGTAAGTAAAAGTATACTAAAAATTAGTAATTCAAATCGATTCCTTGTTGTATTTCAATTAAAAATCCTTCTCTTGCTTGTTTAATTGGTGATAATTTATCCCAACAACTTGATTTTACATTATATATTTCTACGTCATTTGTAATACCGCCTAGAATTAAAATAATATATATATATATATATATATATATATATATATATATATATATATATATTTAATATAATATATATATTACTAACCGACAACAAGAACAGTATCATTAATAGAGGAAACAGCTACTTGTCCGGACGATGTAATATTACTAATAAATTCCCATTTTCTTTCTTCAAAATCATATCGTTCGACTGTATTCAACGGTTCAAATTTACTTTTATAACCTCCAATTAGATATAAATATTTAGATGTGGCTACCATCTATATAAAAAAAATAATAATTATTTTTATTGTAACGTATGATATTTTTAATACAACAAAAATATAAACTTACGCCGGAGTGCGAGTTCTCATTTTGACTAGGACTTAATGAATTCCAAGTGTTATATTGTATATTATAAACTTCAATTTCATTTGTATATCCTGATCTAAAAATTTTACCACCGGCTATGTAAACCGAATTATCCTGTAATGCTGCAGCACAACCGCTACGTGGATATTTCATCGGTGCCATAAATTCCCATTTTTTAGTATATTCCTCAAATCTAAAATTATACATTAGATCAATACACTCGTATACTATTGTGATCAAAAAGTAAGATGAAATTGTCATTTAAAACTCCCGAGCAGAAGGAAGGAAGGCAGGCAGGAAGGAAGGCAGCTAAATTGTAATTTTTTTTCCTAGGTTGGTAGGACTGTTTGTAATATTTGCCAAGCGTCTGTTTGTCAAAAGGTTTAATTATCTCCGAGTTACACGTATTTTTACAACTCTCAGTTCCTTCATTACGATAATGCACCATGTCATATAGCATTGGTTCTTCATATTGTTCCGCCACCACCGTATTCGCCTGATTTGGCTCCGTACGACTTCTAGCTATTCAGTAAACGCAAAAGGCCAGTGCGGAAACGCCGTTTTGATAGATAAAAACTAAATTGAAGAAGGTCTTAAAGGCTATATCGTCCGTTTCGAGGACTGGAAAAAGCGTTGGCAAAAGTGCGTTTTAGCAGACGGAGATAACTTTGAAGGGGATGAAATTGATTTGGAAGAAAAATAAAGAATTTACATTTTATAAACATATTCACAAAGGTAATTTAAAATTTACCTTTCTACTGAATTTAATGAATCTTCTTTACCCTGACCGCCGAAAACGAGTATTCTGCTCGACGTGTCCTGATGAACTATGGCAGCTGTAAAATATCGTTCTTCGTTCAAATTAGGCATAGGAACTTTTATTTTAGAACGAAAATCGTAATATTCAACCTGAAATAAAATATTTCTATTTGTTATTAATATAATAGTATAGATAAATATATCGATTTTGATTACGGTTTTTTGCGCTTTTGTTTCTGGTAAATATCCACCTATCACTATTAATCTATTTTTATATATAGCGGCACCATATGAAGTTTTGCTAATATCTATATTATATAATGTCCATTTGTTCTCTCTAGAATTAAATACTTCTATTTGTCCGGCTGTCTGATATATCAATATAAATAATAATAAGTAAATTATATACGTATAATAATGTTGAAAAAATAGTAAACATTTACCGAAAAATTATTGCTTCCTATCGAAAGAAATTCTCTATTGCATTTCATTCTTGGTTTTAAATTGTAAAATATATTATAAGGACGACTATCTGGTATTACATGCCAACGTAATGCTTCAACAAAAGCAAATCGTGTTTTATCATATAAATTTATAATTGGTTCAACTTTTACTAATAGATACTAAAAAAATAAATAAAGATCAAAATTCATTGAAATTCAATAAAATATATTTTTTTCTAATATCATAAATACCTCCAAAGATAGAAATGGAAACCTAATTGCGCTTAACAATTCAATAGTGTCATTTTCTTTGTTTTGCGAGAAAATTTTTATTCGTTCTTCGATTATTTTAAAAATACCCTCTTCGGATTCAACTTCTATTTCGTCAGAAGATAATAAATCTTTTAATGTTGATATACTTAAATCCATAGTGCGTATCTATGAAAGACAAATTTAAAAATATATATGTCGTCATGATTTATAATAAAAATATATATATATAATTCGTTAAAAGTACTTGCATATCTTAATTGACAGGCGGCATACTTTAATGCATTTTTTCTATCTAATTCATTGAAATATTCAGGATATTTCAATACATTAACCCAATATGCCTCAGAATTTCTTATCACATATTTAGTAGCTAATACAGAAGACGCTTCCAATTTTAAACGATCTGTTAATTTTAATTTTAATTACATATATATATTATAATAAATCGGTTGATAGTTTAATATGACAATAATTGAAAAATTTCTCACCTTGCTCATTATCGGCGGCCGCATATGAAATGAACAAATAAATAAACAAACACCATATTATGACTTTCATATTCAGATATGCAGAGCTGATGAATAAAACGACCGTATCCTTATACGGATAAATTGAAATAAATTCTGAATTGTGTTACATGGACAGTATATATAGTAGTCATTTGAAAATGCATGAATAAGAATTAAACGAGTGTATTTGCATGCATTAATTTATGTCAATGAAATCATATTAAATTTTAACGATATTCGATTACAGAAATAGTAATTTAATTTAATCGTACACACATTAAACATTTTTGGATTCATAAAATATTTGTAGACAGAATAAATAACATATATCATTTTGTATAACTGAAAATAAAAAAACATTATGTAATCGTGATTATAATGGTTATGTGTTTTTTCTTTTTCATATAATACTATGATCAAAAAGTGAAGTGTTTTTTTTATAAAATGTAAATTCTTTATTTTTTCAAATCAATTTAATTTACTTCAAAGTAATCTCCGTCCGATAAAATGCACTTTTGCCTACGTTTTCTCGAAGTCTTTTTCAGGTATAGCCATCAAGACCGCATTGGTCTTTTGAGTTTGTTGAATAACCAGAAGTCGCACGGAGCCAAATCAGGCAAATACGGTGGTTGCAGTACGACATGAGTCGAGTTTTTGGCAAAAAAGTCGCGAACAGTCAACGCAGTATGACACGGTGCATTATCATGATGAAGGAACAAAGAATTGTGAAAACACGTGTAACTTAGAGATAATTTAACCTTTTAACAAACAGACGCTTGTTAAATATTATAAAGAATCTTACCAACCTAGGAGAAAAACAATTTATCTTGCCTTCCTAATGCCTGAGAGATTTAAATGACAATTTCACCTTACTTTTTGATCACAGTAATATATAGATTTATTAAAATATAAAAAGATATCAGATTTATATAAATAATCAGATTTGATATTAGACATTTTTGTACAAATATTTTTACTTCAAATTACACGCTACAATCGTTGCAATCTTCCTTTGGAAAGGATGCAGCAATCACACGGCTCCTTGAATTCAGGAAACATCGTTTAAATTGCACCACCTCTTGCCACCCACTTCTACATGCAGCTGACATTTCAATAATATTAAAAAAATAAACATATTTTAAATAATTAAAATTTATTTTTAAATGATTAAAATATATTTTTTTACATGAAAAAAAATTGTAAATTGTCGATTTTTTTTTGTATGTGACATAGTAATTGCATAAAAACAAGCGATAAAAAAAATACATAAAAACGGGGTATATATTTGTTCCGGATGTAAACGTCAACGTCAAAGAAGATTATTCTGAAGAAAAGGAAAAAAAAGTTTCATTCATTAACACGTTGAAGTCCCCCGACTGTGACAGAGGATTTTGTTGTCTCTTCCAAAACTAACCCGCGGTTACAATCGTTGAACGTTGATCCACACACATATACACGTGCGAAATCTAGCAATTTTTCATTCGAAATCTTGATTTTACCGCTCGTTTTCTGTTCCCGTTTTTTTTTCCCCCGTTTATTTTTTTTTCATTTTATTCGCAAGGAAAACGGGATAAGCCCAGGTGATGAATGTAATCTGTTTTTGCTCGCGAAAACGCCGTCGCGCCTAACATTTGTTCGCGAAACGCGTCAAGATATCAAGACATGATATTGGTAATTTTTTTTTACGTCTACTACCGTGAAATTATATCTGACTTTGAATTTGTAATTTACCGATATATATAAATTTTATGTATACTTATCACGTTTTGATACGAATAATGATATGACTTTGATTCCGAATTTTCTTAATCTTTTATAATATTATTTTACTTAAAATTTTCATACAGCTAAGTATCACATAAAATTGATAAAAGAATATATGAGATTCAGATATCAGACGGCTTATTAAGTCGAAAGAGTTAAAAATTACAATTTGTACTTGTATAAATAAAGCTTTTTGATAAAAAAAAACGAATCTATTTATTCATATATAAGTAGTATTTTTTTTTAACAAATTAAATTATATATATATATATATATATATATATATATATATATATACGATATTATTAGATAATCAAAAAAATTAAAACAAAACAAACATTTACGTACAACACTAACTTGTACTTCAATAACAAACAATTGAGTAAACAAATTCAATAAGAGCGATGGCTTTGCAGGGTTATTCAAGTAGAAAATTTAAACTATAATAAATAACGTAACATGTACTCAAAAATAAAACTGAAGAGCCGCAGTTTGACATGCAAAGAACCGCAGGTTGTCGACCCCTGGTTTATACATATATATATATATATATATATATATATATATATATATATATATATATATATATATATATATATATATATATATATATATATATATGATATAATATAGAACTCCAGAAACTCTTTAGTATATAATCCATCATTCATTGGATTGAATGATGGTTGAAGTTCACGAAACATGTCATGGAGGATGAAATCGATGAGAATTAAAAAAAAATATATCGAACAAAATACTGGATAAATATTTCAAAAGACCAAATTGTAAATAAAATTAATATAATCAATAAATAAAAATATGTAATATTATATACATATTGTTTTAAAGTTATAAGTGAATAAAATTTTAATAATTATATTATACATTGCATTCAAATTCAATTATGTCATTACATACTTACACAAATATATATATATATATATATGTGTGTGTGTGTGTGTATTTATGTGTATGTATGTGTGTGTGTGTGTATATCGTATGCCCGTTAAAATGCGGTCAATCGGATAATTATGGTGTAGAACGTGCAGAAACCGCGTACAGTCGGTGAACCGCAAAATGTACAGTCGACCAAAGCAAATGGCGCGACAGATCATCCCCAATGACCGCAAGTTGGTTAAATCCGTAAAATCGCTATTTCATTTTAACCACACATATCGTATGCACAACTTTGTAATATGGACACATTTATACATATATATAATTTCATATTTATCCCATTTTAAAAGAGAACGTTTATATTATATTATACTACTGCGATCAAAAAGTAAGGTGAAAATATCATTTAAAACTCCCAGGCATTAGAAAGGCAGGTAAATTGTATTTTTTTTCCTAGGTTATTTGCTAATAGTTTGTTTGTCGAATCGAAGAAGGTCTTGAAGAATATAACCGGAAAAGACTATTCCAACTGTTTCGAGGACTAAAAAAAGCGTTTGCAAAAGTGTGTTATTTTGAAGGGGATATAATTGATTTTATAAACAAATTCACCTTACTTTTTGATCACAGTGTTATATACAATAGTAATACAAAATTTATGAATCATAATATATAATTTAATAATATAATTTACATTAGTCGCGCTTTGAAGTTCTCCCTTTTATATTATATAACTTTGAGTTGTAATTCGAAATTAACATGTCGAATCACATCCATGTGTTTTAATATAATTTGCGAGACTTTTCGAATTGAAAGTTTTCGTCGTTAAGTTCAACGCGAAAATATTCACGATTTTGCTCAAAATGCCCTTCGAAATTATCATTCTTCCAAGGCTTTTAGCGAACTTTCAAAGTGGACACGTATTATATTAATATTTCAAAGGCAAAAATTAGTTATGCAACTCTACACTTTCATAATACGTATTAAATATACATTTTCTATACGTATTTTTTTATTTTAAATTTTTGATATTTTCTTTTAAATCGTTATTGAATATATAAAATATTATAATTCCGGTTGATGACCGAATGAATTCGCTTAAATTATTCAGATAACAATAAGCTCTTGAAAGATCGTTCATATAATTGAAATAAATTGAGTGCGATTTATTATATAATATAATATGTGATTCATATACACTATAAATTTAAAATATTTATATTCATAGAAAAAGCTTATAATTATTTTTTTTATATACCGACGAAATATATATATATAACGCACTTATATATCGAAATTGTTAATTTAGAGATTAAAATTAGACGTACAAAGCGTTGACTTTGATCGATGATTGTTTTATTATTATATATTTTTTATTCTTTACTTGTTCATTTCCATTTTTAATTTTTTAGCAATGAACACGTCTTATTTAAGCTCACGCCAACATTTACAACTATGAAATGAGTTATATATTTTGTACTATATCTGAATTATAATATGTGTTATTAATGAATTTTTCGTTTTATTATCGTATACGGGTAGATTTATTACGTTTATTAATATGAAACCGCATGAACAACATATTATATAAACGATTTAAGAATTGGAAATAATAAAAAAAAATGTCAAATTTATTCTATATTCTATATTAATTATAATCATTTATTTATTTATGTTCATTTTTAAGAAAATATAAAGATCTAAAAATATCGATTTGAACTCAAACTTTAAGTAGAATAGTTCATTCTTAAATATCGTAATATATCTTTGTATATTATATTATAATATAATAATTTATATTTTAATAATATATGTAAATGAAAATAAAACGATCCGTTTAATTCTTTGAATATATTTAATTTTTTTTTTCAAAAAAAACCTGTAAGATATGAAAATTTATATTTTACAACGCTTGTGCTTTATGCTATATATATATATATATATATATATATATATATATATATATATATTCAGTAAGAAAAAGGTGGTGATTTATTTCGAGGATTTGAACCCAAGAATTATACGTTATTTTATTCTGCATTAAGCATCACATTTATTGTGACCGTCGGCGTTTTTCAGTCGATTTTCTCAACTATATATATATATATATATATATATATATATATATATATATATATATAATACATACGTGTATATATTTTTTGGTACGTTATATTCATTGTTGATGTTGTTGTTTTTTTTCTCGGAACTCTGTTTTTCTTCCGTTCCTTTCCGGAATCCCTTTAATCCAATTTTGATCAATTATTCAAGGGAGGGTGCGCATTTTGCGTACCCTTTTTTTCCTCTTTTTCAAATGTATATATATATATATATATATATATAAATATGTACGTGCGTGCGTGAATTTTCGCGTTTCAACGCGTTCTGTGACTCTTTTTTTTCTTTTTCATTCGACCTCGTAGACAAATAATAGATACGATCGTAGACGCTTTTCTTCTGCGTAGTAAACAGTAATTGAGGTCAAGTACGACCATCGAATGATACATTCGGTTCATTTACCTCGATTTTAACCTAATGTGTCAACCGTACTACAATCTACAATCTGTATAAATTTATTACTGCAATACATATCGATAATTGTAATAAATATTTAGTGTAGAAAATTTTATATTCATATTTGATATTTTTTTATATATTTGAAAAGTTAATCACACATAGTTTATACTTTGGATAGACTTTATGCAAATAGTGCGGCGTTTCGGGAGATGTAAAATTTTCATGCGCAATCGCGTCGTATTATAAAATAGTAACGGAGCTTTGTCCGCATTCTGAACTTACAAAAGCTCCATATTGTAATAAGTATTCGTAATTATGGAAAACGAGAAATTACCACTATTATTACGATACACGAGACTCGTTTATATTCATGACCTAACAATAAGTCTCGCTCTCGGTTCCGTTTAATACAATAACGCGAGAACGGTGTACCATTTTTTTTTTTACTTTCGTAATTCGCAGTTCGGCGCTCGCAAAAAAAATCCAAAAATGAAAAATAGGAAGTAAATTTTCCAAAGTGAGAAAACGAATCGAGTGCCGGCCGGAAAATTGACTTTTGACTTGTATTATTAATATATTTTTCATTATTATTCGGCGTACCTTTTCTCATTTCCGCGTGTAATAACGTGTAATAAAATGTGAAATATTTTTTTTCTTACTACATTATATTTTGAATGTGTTTAATTTATGTTGTATTTTATTATTTCACATTTGGATATAAATATTTATTTTAATATAAAATGATAATTTTTAATATAAATATTACGTAATATTAATTATATATATATTTGATGATATAAATATTCAATTGCATTTCATGCACTGATACCTTCGTATAATTGACGAAAATGAAACGAAAAATAAAAAGAGTACAAAATTTCGTTAGTAAAGGCTTTATGGACGCTGAAAAGCGAGATGGAAAAGTAAAGGCGCGCTAATGTATATTTTTTTTTCTAGCGGCAGCCGTCGTCAAGTGTGGGTCCGCGGGCAATAAAATCTTGAGCGAGTGCAAGAAGTCTCTTTGATGCGGATGTATCCATTGAATTTTTAATGAGTACCATTCGCTCCGTTAAGGCTTTCATTCATTAACCTTCGAGTTGGGAAAACGCGGTCGCGACCAAATCCAACCCTCCCCCCTTTAATGTAGAGACTTCACCAACAGAAATTAATCAGCAATCCGTGGATAGAAGTAACTACGAAGCTGCAAAAGCAAAATAAACATATACATGTATATATATATATATATATATATATATATATATATATATATATATATATATATATATATATATATAATGCGGGGGGTGGCATTATAAATTGCGCGTGTGCTTTAAAATATTAATAAGACAGTACGTATGAAATGAAAAGCATTTTGTATCATTATTTATCACTTTCAATTCTAACATGACTAATTGTTAAAATTTAACCACATTATTAAACAGAATATGAGAAAAAACTCACACGCATATATAATGTAAAATATAAGAATAAAAAACTTGATAGGTATAATCAGATCGTATATAAAAATGTGAATTTAATGAATTTGTTAAAAAAATGTGAATTTAATAAATAGCTTTTAAGATCTTCTTCAATTCGGTATGTATCTGTCAAAACGGCGTTTCCGTACTGGCCTAAATATCCAAAATTCGAACGGAGCCAAATCAGGTGAATACGGTGGTTGTGGAACGATATGAGTCGAGTTTTTGGCAAAAATGTCGCGAAGAAGCAATGCAGTTTGACATGGTGCATTATCTTGATGAAGGAACCGAGAGTTGTAAAATCATGTGTAACTCGGAGACAATTAAACCTTTTTTTCTGACAAACAGACGCTTGACTAATGTTATAAATAGTCCTATTAACCTAAGAAAAAAATATAATTTACCTACCTTCCTAATGCCCGTAAGTTTTAAATGACAATTTCACCTTACTTTTTGATCACAGTAATATAATATATATTTCGTATGAATAATTTCAGTTGTGCCCCTTGTTCGAAAAGGGATTTTCTCGTTTGTGCGCCTAATTTTCGGCCCTTGTTGTCGCTTCGCTTGATTCGCGACTCGGAAAATTTTCCGCCATTCAAGTTGATTCTTTCACCTTTTTTTCTTATTTTTTTTTGTCGCGTCTTGTTCTTCGGCATTTTTGCGTTATTTTATTTTATTTTAAAATCTAATAAGGTGTCGAATGGAAAAAAATTTTCGTTTTTACATCTTTTTTTTTTTACTTGGCCTAAACGAGAACGCCTTGCGTAAATTTGAAAAGTTTTCCTAAAAGTCACTCTATTATATTAATATATATATATATATATATATATATATATATATATATATATATATATATGTATGAGCGTGTATATGTCACACATTTTTATATATATTTTATATATACGCAAAACGCCCCCTTTGTCGTAAAATATTCATTGGGGATGTTTTTTATTCTTAATGCGAGCGATGTGAAATTGTACAACTTAAATTATTGTTGACTTTTAAAATATTTAAGTCGACGATTTTTAAATTCATTTTTGCACACCGTATATTTATACTAAAATAAATCAAAGAATCTTGAAATATTTTTTATTATAAAATTTTCATATAATTAATCATCAGGAATTAGTTTTTTTAGTATTTTTTTGTTATTGTATTTTAAATATCATAACATATAATGTACTATATATAGATTCAGATACTGAAATCTCAAAAAATACAGCAATTTATTTTTCAATTAATCGCTGTTAAAATTTTATAAATAAAAATGGACGACTTTAAAAGTCAAATAACGTTTACGTTACTATTTTACCAGTTTAATATTTTTTCAGCAACATCATTACAATTATTTTCATTCAAATTTCAAGTACATTAAAAACATACTATATAAATATATAATAAAATTATCAACTTAAATATTTTCTTTTTAATATAGTATTTATTGTACAAATTAAGTCTTATTTTAGAAATGCTATAAAGGATTTTCAAAGCAAAACTCTATTAAAATGATAATATAAAAAAATTTCTAAAGACGAATATATGATGACTTGTATCTTTTAAAAGTTTTTTTTTATAATATATCTGAAAAAAAAATACGTATGTATGTGTTTATATACAGAAAAATTTTCGATTCAATTTTACGTGCTGAAAAGAAATTCCAAAGTATTTTTTATCGCCTTGCACGTTTGTAATTTTATTTTATTTTTGCCCCCCCTCTTTTAGAATTGTAGTCGAATCATCGCATATTGTGGTATAAAATGATTGTTAAACCGAAATACCGATATATTTAACACCGAACGTTTAATACACGAATATCGCCACGTTTCGAGTTATTTTAATATGAAAACGGCGACGGGTTAAATTGAAGGAAAAAATAGAACGAAAAAAAAATGTATATTGCGGTCGATTCGTCAGCGTCGCTCTACGTGACAAATTCATATACGATTTTTATACGAAAAAAAAAGTATTAAACGTCGAAATTGCGATAGTAAAATAATAATAATAATGATAATAATAATAACGATTTTCTTTTGTGCGATTTACTTCTGTTTTAATTTTAGATGGTGGGGAGGGGGTGCGTTTTAAAATAGAATTTAATTATTTCGCCGTGTCGACAGACTCGGTCCGGGTTGTCAAAACGACTTTTTAATAAATTTCCAAATACATAAAATGAATAGGTAAAAGGGGTAATATAAATATTTATGCAAAAAGCGACCTGTCAAAACTTGCACCAAACATATTTTATTCTATTTTAATCTAACCGAAGCTCTGAATTGAACGATGTTAATTAAGCACTTATAAAACTTCATTATATCTCAACTTTTCATATCGAATATAAAAGAAATATTTAACGTATTAAAATATTTTTTTTTTATACAAAAATAAATATTTATTTATACATGTTAATTATAGATGACAAAAATACGAACATGTATTTTAACATATGAAATGTATAAAAAGAAAAAGTTCGTGGAAATTATTTTTATTTTTAAAGCGCTATTAATGCGAGTTGAAAAGGAAAATTTTGATAATAGCACTTATTTCGCGATAATTTATGGGCACTCAAATATAATTCTTCGTTAGAATTCAAAGAAAAAAAAAAAAAAAATATATATATATATATATATATATATATATATATATATATATGAATAATAATGAGAAGAAGCCAAAAAGAAAAAAAACAATAATTAACGACCGCACCTTTACCATAAAAATCTCATAATCTTTATTAGCGACGCCATTGGAAATTGTATCGACGCGTGTACGAATCGCTGAAAAATATTCTTTTTCACGCTTTGCCGCCGCTGAAAATAATTCTGAAAGAGACGATTTTGCGTAAAAGCATGCGAAACAAAACACACTTTATATATATATATATATATATATATATATATTTACACACAAACACGTATATATAAATGCGAAGGGGGGTTATCTAAAAAAAAAATGAAAAAACGCGCACTGAATTTTTTACGTTCGTCGAAGAAAATTACGACACTTTTCGACACGCGGTCGCATTTTAACCCTTTACGTGCCGTAAAATTTGTCGAGATAGACTAACTTCTCTTTATATATATATATATATATATATATATGTGTGTGTGTGTGTGTGCGTATGCAAAAATATTATGTATTTTCTTTGGATGTGTCGCATAGACGGTATATTTCGAAATATTGATGTTATATTTTGTAGTATTTTAACACTGTGATCAAAAAATAAGGTGAATTTGTTTATAGAATGTAAATTCTTTATTTATTCTTCTAAATCAATTTTATCCCCTTCAAAATAACCCCCGTCCGATAAAACGCACTTTTGTCAACGCTTTTTCCAGTCTTTGAAACAGTCGGAATCGTCTTTTTCAGGTACAGCCTTTAAGACTATCTTCTATTCGGTTTTTATCTCCTCAATTGTGTCAAAACGACGTCCCCGTATTGGCCTTTTAAGTTTGCCGAATAACCAGAAGTCGCACGGAGCCAAATCGGGCGAATACAGTGGTTGCGAAACGATATGAGTCGAGTTTTTGACAAAAAAGTTGCGAAAAACCAATATATTATCGTGATGAAGGAACCAAAAGTTGTAAAAACATGTGTAACATGGAGATACTTACACATTTTGACAAACAGACGCTTGATAAATGTTATAGACAGTCCTACAATTTACCTGTTTTTCTAATTGCCCGAGTGTTTTATATGTCAATTTCACCTTATTTTTTGATCACAGTGATATATTAAAAATTTAAATAGTTTTATTATCTATTTTATTTGTCTATATTATAATATTTTTGTTATATAATAAAATAACATAAAATATTTGACCGAAGAAAACGGAAAAATATATAGAAAAACGTACCGCCACTGCTCTTGTTTGATACTCAAACCATGTTTTTAGTGACGCAAGTTCATACTAACCGCTTTTACGACTACAACGTCATTATGAGGTAAATAGAACCTCGTCTGTTTCATGAAAATACATATTTATACACGCACACATATACTGTCAAGTGAATATTTTCAGTCCTTATGTATATTGATAAAGGCTCACGTTGAATAAATATCACTTTTGAAGTTTTGAAAGAGGTCCAACTATGACTTTTCACAAAACGAAACGTACCTTGTTTTACACCAAAAGAGATCTAAGGAGATGTAATTTAGTTAATTAGTTAACTTCACGACATTATACTTCATACATTGCCTTGTGTGTGTGTGTGTGTGTGTGTGTGTGTGTGTGTTATTTGAGCACATTTTCACTTTGTTCACAAATGACATAGATATCACACATATCTTATATGAAATGTTATATATGTCAAATTTTAATTACAATCATTTACCTTCAATTTTATATAAAAATGATATGATTTTAAATTTGATAAATTAGTAATTAAGTATTTTAATTATTTATATAAAGGCACATTTTTTAATTTATTTATTTTTATACAAAAATTGGTAATCTTTTATATGAAAAATTGAAAAATGTATTAGTATGCATGTCGGAGGTCAATCATTTTTCAGTATCATTAAAAAGCACTTTGATTTTTGATTTATCGACTGATATTAAAATAAAATTAAGTATGCGTATATATTTATATATTATTTTAAATAATTGTTTGATGTTAATGAAATACTATTTTATTTACAAGTATTTAATAGACATTAAATATTGACCGATTCTCAAATTAAACATTTAGTATATGAACTCTAAGCGAAAGTTCACAAGGCGTAATTTGAAAACCACCGTTTTATTATTATTATTATTGTTGTTATTATATAGAAGCCAAAAATTTTCACAATCAACACGCCATAATTTATCATAATCAGACTCACGCAAAAGCGCCGCTTCGACGCCTTTTTTTCCTTTTTATTTTATTTTTTTTTACACTATTGCGGTTGGAAAATAACGTAAAAATATTATAATAATACGCAAAAATATAATTTTACCCTAGTGCGCGCAATTTTATGAATATATTTATATATATATTTTAAATGTAAATACGCGCATACTTATTGTTATTATGACGTATAAAATAATAGAACGCACAAATCGAATTTTGCGAGTTCGTCGCATAATTTTTCATCTTCATTATATGGTGACCCCCTTTTTATTGTTTTTTTTTTCGAGTTACTCGGAAAAAATCCGAGAAAATGACCGCGGCGATAAGAAATCTTTGACCCCTATGCTATTGTGGAAAAATTTCAATGAAGTCGACGCTTTCGTTTTTTTTTTATTTTCAATATTTTCATTTTTATATTTTCCTTTACAACGCGCGGCGTACGATCGTTTTAATCGAGACATTTGCTTTCATTATTAACGATTCATTAATAAATAAAAAATAAAATATTTAATATGTTGTTCTGAGAAATATGTCGCAATATGATCGATTGAAATTTTTATTATACTTAAAAATATATTATATAGAAAAATGATTAATTAATATATAATACGACTGTGATCAAAAAGTAAGGTGAAATTGTCATTTAAAACTCCCGAAAATTAGGAAAACAGGTAATTTGTATTTTTTTTTCCTAGGTTGGTAGGAATGTCTATAATATTTGGCAAATATCTGTTTGTCAAAGGTTTAATTATCTTTGAGTAACACGTGTTTCTACAACTCTTGGTTCATTCATTACGACAATGCATCATGTTTTGCCAAAAACTCGACGTATATCGTTCCGTAACTACCATATTTGTCTGATTTGACTCCGTACGACTTCTGGCTATTCAGCAAACTGAAAAGACCAATACGCGGATGCCGTTTTGATACGATTGAGGAGATAAATACCGAATCGAAGAAGGTTTTAAAGGCTATATCGAAAAAAATAAAATTCCGACTGTTTCAAGGACTGGAAAAAGCGTTGACAATAGTGCGTTTTATCGGACAGGGTTGAAATTAATGTGGAAGAATAAATAAAAAATTTACATTTAATAAACAAATTCACTTTACTTTTTGATCACAGTGTTATATAATATAATTTAAATAATTTAACTTTATATAATGTGATGACATTTTGATAAAAATAATTTTAAATATTAATAAAAATATACTTGTTAATTCATAGGTATATATTATAATAAATATATTTTATAAAAATTGTCTTTTTCATCTAATTAGTCAAAAACGTGTTAATTATTTCATTCCATTTAACTGTACATAATGTAAATATAAATAAGAGTTTATTCGAAAAAAAAATCAACAACTTTACGATTGATACGGTCCCGTTAATTAATTGGCTTAATTGGGGTTAAATTAAATAAATACGCTTTTAAGGAGACTTTTTTTTTATTTACTATCCAATAAAACATCGTGTAAATACGTGTAAATGTGAAAACATGAAATAAACATGGACGAAATATTTATCGAATTTATTATATTTTTTTTTATTGATTTTCTAATATAAAAAATCAACACACGTTTATTTATTCAACGCATATGAATATATTTTATTCGTTGAACGATTTCGAATATAAAAAAATATTTTATGTGAACGTTTTAAAGATGCTTTCTTTGACGATTCATTTTCTGTTCTATGTATTGGAAAAACGTTTCGAATAATGAACGGCTCACTATTTAGAAGATATGCGTTTTATATTTAGAGAAAAGCTTTCGGACACGTTGAATTTTCCGATACGTAATCACTTCGATTTTTCACGACGAACGATCTCTTTAAGGCGAACTATTTTATTTATTATCTTTTTTTTATATCTATATATAAATATATATATCGTTGATGCTTGTCTATTCCGTGGTACGGTTTTCAATTTGCTATAAAAAGTACGTTTCTTCTGTATAATGTTGCAACGTACCAATGAACGTATCCAATTTTTTTTTTTTGAGCTTTGAACAGAAAGCTTTCCCATTTCTGAATCGATTTTATACGTTCGATTTATTCTATCGCGGAATAATTGCAATGAAACGATAAACATTCAACATTTTTTTTCATCTCTCAACTTTATTTCTTTTTAATTTTGAACCAAAAAAATAATAATTACGATGGAATATTTAATATAAATCAAGAAATAAATATTTGAAATTATAGAAATTATTTTAAAGAAATTTGAAGCATTCTGTTATAGAAACTAAAATAATTTTCTTATATATATATATATATATATTTTAATTTATTTAACATTTTGTTACTTTGAAATTTTTATTTTAAATAGAACTGAATTATATTAATTATATAAAATAATTTTAATATTTTCACTTATTTATAAACTTACCAATTATAATTTGTCTCTATTGATGTTAATAGTATATATTATATATGAATATAACAGTATTTCGACTTACGAACTTTATTCGTTACAATTAAAGAGATCGTATCTCGAAATAGTTCCATTATATCTGAAAAAGAAATGATTACAGTATTTCAACGAATCTTCCTTTATGATAAATTGCCTCATAATGTCAAAAATAAGAAATATATTTCACGAAAGTGATCATAAAAATGTCATTGCCGAATTACAAACGTATATTATATAGTACTACGTAATATCACGATTCGTATTTCAAAAATTGATTTTATATTTAGTCGATATTTATTTTTTTTATATTTTATATTGCATTTTAATTATATAGATCGATTTTTATACACGATTAAGTAGACATATTTATATTTCACATTGAGAAACTTAGTCATTTTTGTTCGGCAATTTTCCACAATGAATTCGACGCTACTATCGACTAAAAGGCGTTGCAAACATTTTCCCGATTTTCCGATCGGAATTTATTAAAATCGACAACGATATTTCGTTAATAAATAAACACGTTTCGATGAAAAGCGCCCGTTTTGCCCTAAAGTACTGATATAAAATATAACATATATATACAATATAGAATAATTACATCACTCGTTTCTGCGACGCGCGCATATGTAAGTAAATAATTCGGTTGCGTTATGCTATTATATATATATATATATATATATATATATATATATATATATATATATATATATATATACACATGAAGGTTTTCATTAACTCGATTACACGAAATTACTATGTTCGAATTTGTGACGTTATATCACGTTATAGTCGGGGTGTATTCTACGAATTTTATATCAACTCTTGGGAAAATTATATTATAAGCATTTTTGGTCGCGTCTGTTCGAATAAAATTTTAATCGCATATAGCATTTTTTTTCCCCTGCGATGAAAATAAATTGCGATCGTATTGATAATTCTATTGATAGCCTATTTTTTTTTGTTGTCCATTGTGTTATAATTGACTTTCGTGTACATAGTATTAAGTTATTATCGTAATATTTTGTTTTTTTGATTCGTACAAAAAATTTCGATTTTTACAATATTAATGAATAATAAAATTGTTTTTTTTTAATATTTTAAGAATATATTTTTTTTTTGCGAGACATCTATGTTTTAACTTGTTGAAATATTATAAGAAAATGTGACATATCATTAGATTACATAGAAAATAAGGTTGAATAAAGTTTAAGTGTATAACTAGAATTTCTAAAAATGAAAAAAATAAATTTTAACTCGTATAGAGTGTTAGTTCATAATTTATTATTATTTTTAATCGTTTTAAGATGACATCTATGAAATTTTAATATATCTAAAAAAATACTAGTATTTCTTTAGAATTCAAAATATTTATTATCTTATTTTTATATTTAAATCTCTTTATTAGTATTACGAGTATTTATTTATCATTTATTCACAAATAATATTTTTTTACATATAACGTCATGTCATATAACTGTATGACATGACGATCAAAAAGTAAGGTGAGTTTATTTATAAAATATAAATTCTTTATTTCTGTTTCCAAATCAATTTTATCCCCTTCAAAGTAATCATCGTCCGATAAAACGCACTTTTTCCAGTCGTTGAAACAGTCGGAATAGTCTTTTTCCGGTATAGCCTTTAAAACATTCTTCGATTCGGTTATTATTTCTCGATTGATTGCTAAATAGCCAGAAGTCGCACGGAGCTAAATCTGACGAATACGATTTTTTGGCAAAAAAAGACGCGAAGAACCGATGCAGTATGACAAGGTGTATTATCGTGATGAAGGAATCGAGACTTGTAAAAACACGTGTAACTCGGAGATAATTAAACATTTCGACCAATAGACGCTTGGCAAATGTTATAGACAGTCCTACTAACCTAGAAAAAAAATAATATATCTGCTTTTCTAATGTTTGAGAGTTTTAAATGACAATTTTACCTTACTTTTCGATCATAGTAGTATATAATATAAAAATATCCGTAGTATTACGAATATTCTAGGAAAAAAATATATGTACATAAAAAAGCGGCAGTGACTTTTGAGTTATGATTTTCTATATTGGTGGCCATTTGAATATTTCTATGGAACGTTAAAGTGGTGTTTAGAAACACGAAAGCTTATATATATATATATATATGTACTGAGGGTAGAAAAAGGGAAAATTTCACATATGTTGCAGACTCATGCTTCTCACAAATCTCATGGAAATCTACCGTTCTCGAGTGTACCATTTAGTCTGTCGATATACATTTTTTATAGAATTTTTTTTTTCGCTTAAATTCGACCATAAGTATATATGAATATAACGCAATTTTTTACGATCTGCTTTGTGAACGAAAACGCATCGAATTTATATATTTTTATATAAATATGTATGTATTTCTTATATACATATTGCCCTTTTCCACATTCGCAAGAAAAAAAAACATGGATATAAAAAGTGAGAGTATTTTTCTTTCATGAGCGACTAAAAAATGAAAATATGCTATACTTTTTTGTGCTCACTTTAAAATGAAAGTATTTTGTACGTGTTAAGGTTTTTGACTTGTATTTGTCACATTTTTTATTGAATAAAAAATAAAGCATATATAAGTTTGTAATATATTATATGTCATATTTTAAAAATAATCAAGTATTATTCATCATATTTTATATTCCAATTATAGTTGGACTTTTATGATTTATACGTATATTTATAATTAATTTAATTTAACAACTGATAAAATAAATTTTTACATTTTGTTGATAATAATATAAAAATTTTGTCGATAGAAAAAAATGATTACAATATTATTGAAAATATATTTTGTGCTTTAATATTTAATAATCGTAATAAAAAATGATTTTTAATTTTTTCCATATTTTTGTATTCAAATTTCCATATTTATATAAATTGAACGAAAATGGATTAAATATATCAAATATCTATAATACACCAAAACCTCGATTTGCGTCGTTGAAATTTGAAATTTTATTAATTTTTTAATATTTAATTTCATATAAAAATGATTTGTATTTGTAATAATGACCATTTTTAGAGCTTGTTTCAATTTGTGTCGTCGTCTTTCGGTCCCAATTAACGACGCAAATCGAGATTTTTGTATATTATATTTTCGTTTAAAATATTTATTTTCTCAAAAAAATATTTCTCTTTTCATTTAAATATTATAGTAGAATTTAAAATTAAATAATTACACTATTAAAAAAATATATTTCTGCGAACAATACGTATATTAAATGAATACTTGTACGTGCGGTTGCAGTTTTTCTACGAATTTTCCGCGTCGTTGCCGTTTTTCTTTTCGGTGACTATTTTTCAATTGTTTCACCGAGAAAAGCGGGCGTACACATTGGTTAAAAATAGCACGTACATTTCACATGATATGTGTATACTATATATTGTTACTATATTACTGAGTAAATCGCGTGGTATTAATCTGTTGTTGAGATCGCGCAAGCGCCATTAACTTGCACGCACCTTTATATATATATATATATATATATATATATATATATATATATATATATATATATATATATATATATATATATATATATATATATATATATATTACTACATTTTATTTTTATATAATATATAAGTTTATTTTTCCAGGTAAATTCGGCTTAAAATTTACTAAATTATTATATTGTTGTACACGTAAACGTATATATATATGTACGTGAATATTTAATATTAATAATTGAAATCAATGATTTTACTAGCCATATTGTAATCTGTGAAAAAGTGAAAAAAATGTGTTATATAAATAATTAAAATGAATTTAAATTTAAAATTTTTCAATAAATTTGAGTTTTATAAATTATTAAAATTTGAATATTTGTATGATGATAAATTATTATATCAATAATTATGATAAATATTTGAAATATAATATATTATTCATGAAAAAAAATTGATTTGATATATTTTTTTTAGAGATTGATACATTTATATATATTATACATAAATATTCGAATATATTATTCAATCACTTCAAACAAAAAAAAGTTTCGAATATTTTTCCTTTAAAAATTTTTCGCGATTTTTTTTAAACGAATATTGATGTAAAAATTTTAACTTTGTTCAATTAATTATTGAAATTTTTCATTGAGAAAAAAAATTAAACATGATTAAACTGAAACCAAAAGAGGGGTAAGTATTAAGCAAAGCGCCCTAAAAACGCACACACATACACACATACACACACACACACACACACACTATGGATGAATTTCAATTGGCTGATAAAAGGAAAAAAAATTAGTAACGAAACGATGGAATATTAATGCATCGAGGATGTTCTAAAGGATAAAACCGCAGAGTGCTTTTAAATGATTGATGAACGTCCGCTAATTCTTTAACTAATTCGTTCCGGATCCGGCGACCGGAAATTTTAAAGAATTAATCCGGATTTCACAATTAAATTTCAAGTGAAAAATGATAATTCCAACCTTTTATCTGCTTTTCAATATATTTTTTAGATATATTTATATATAAAAAATATTTTTTTTTATATCAATATATCACGATGATTATTTGATCATTTCGTTTTTAAAAGTTTTAGTGCTGTTTCTTGTAAATATATAATATATATATATTATATAATGCATGATTTTTAATTATTTATATTCTTGTTTTTCTTCTTATTACCGTCACAATATCGATGTGATTGTTTTATATCGAAAATTTGGCGCAAAACTCGGCCGTCTCTCGTGCAAGATGAATGCGAACGTACAAGAAAATGCTTTTATCTTCGAAAACATCGTCGAAAAAGAATGAAATAGTTAGAGGGGAAAAAAAAGACGGGAAAGAAACTAGCCGAGTTAATTTTCTTCGTGTGTCGATTTCCAACGCGGTAAAGTGGGAAAATTGGAAAGATTTTTTTTTACCGACGACTGTAATGGAAGATTTTTTTCTTCTTTTGGTCGATACGTAAAAAAATATTTAATATATCATATTTATATAAAGCTATTATATTATAGAAGGAAATATGAATTTTATTATTTAATTATACCGATTTTAATTCAAAATAATAATATAAAAATATTGTATTATTAAATATAATATAAAAGTTGTATTTATAATATAAATATTTAGTATGTTTGTGATTTGTATTTGAAAACTTCGATAATACTTTGAAAAGAATTGTACTAAGCCGATATTTTGAGCACAAAATACGTATATTTGTTCGAATATTATACAATATATACGTGTTTTTTTGAGATATACTCGAATTTTTATTGATGTAAATATACGTATATCTGTATGCATTACATTTCTTATAAAACATATATCATATTATAATACGATATTACATGTTGAAACAATAGAAATGACGGGAAAGTCTCGAAAGCTTTGTTTTGTACTCGGTTCCCGTTTTCATTTTGCCATTTTGAAGATCTATCCGTCATGTCATATTCGACATTCAAAAAGCACATCCTAAGCCCTTAAGCTCCGTATTATTATTAATATTACCGTTATTATTATACATATACATTGTATTATATATTACAATAACCGTAAGAAAACGTGTATGTTAATGCTTTTTACATTTTTTTTTTGAAGGATTTCATGTTTTGATTTAATTTTTGTCCTTTGAAAAAAATAAAACATCGTTGAAAAAGCAGTTTAAAATCGATATGTCAAGGGCGATGTTTTAATTTTTGTTAGTATTTCATTTCTACGAATTGAAATGTAAATGTATACATTATTAGATAAAAAAAATAATATACAATTATTTGTGCTTGGAAAAAAATATAATTCAGTTATATATTAAAATATTATTATATATGTTTTCTATATAAAATATTATGTAATTATTAGAACTATTGCATTGAGAATTAAAGTTAGTTATTTTTTAAAATATTTAAAACTCGGCGATGATTAAACCTTTTGACAAACAGACGCTTGGCAAATGTTATTGACAGTCCTACCAACCTAGCAAAAAAAATATAATTTACCTGCCTTCCTAATGCCCGGGAATTTTAAATGACAATTTCACCTCACTTTCAGTATATAAATTAAAGTATATATATATATATATATATATTGAGGAAATATCTTTGATTTAAAAAATGTTGTATATTTACAGTTTTTTCATAAATGTAATAAATATATGTTATTTTTTTTTTTAATTGAACTATGTATATTATATTAAAATTAAAAATTTTTAATATAATAAATTTAAAAAATAATACTTTGAACATATTATATTTTTGAAAATTTTATTTTTATGTAATAACTGGCAAAATTGCAAACGGAAACAAAATGTCGTTTTACAATAACAACGAAAACGCGATAAAAACTTTGAGCATCGCTGGCGTATATACATATATATGTATATATATATATATATATATATATATATATATATATATATATATATATATATATATATATATATATATATATATATATATATATATATATATATATATATATATATATATATATATATATATATATATATATATATATATATATATATGAAGCGTTGCGAAAGTTTTCTCGAATCGTCGTATCGCACTCGAATCCGGTCGCCGTCAAACTTTTCGCGTCGGCTTCAAAACTCACCCCGAGTCGTCGATTGATCGCTAGCCCGAGCGTTGCCGAATAAATAGACGTGGTAACGCACTTATTATTATTTGTTTCTGCGAGATCACGTTCGCCGCGCCCAAACACATGTTGACGAGGTGAAAGTTTCGCGCTAGTCGTTAACGACTTATCGCCCGTCTAACGACTCAAACCCGTCTATCCGACGCCTAATTGCCGAGAAAAGAGTGCGGCGTCGGCGATGGTGGCGTTTGTGGTTTGGTCGTCGTCATAAATTACAAGGGTCTCGGCCCCAATTCGCACGGACCCGAACGTGACTCCACTTGGAAAACCCTGTCGTCGGTTTATGGCTATTGCACACTGCATGCATTTATACGTGCTGCTTTATATATATATATATATATATATATATATATATATATATATATATATATATATATTCGTTGATTTCAAATCTTTTTTTTTTCAATCGTTATATCTCACACGTTTTTATGTCGCCCAATATTTGGGAAACTGCCTTTTTTCCATTACAAAACAATATTGAAACAAATATAACGTTTTATTCTGGACTCGTATTATTTAAACGATCATATTTTTAAATCGGTGAAAGTCATTTTAAATTTCATATATTTGATTGAAAGTTACTCTAAAAAAAATGATAATATTGGTATAATCACATATTACACATAAATGTATATATAATAATAATCAATTACTTAACAATTTATGCAGTATTACTTAAAAAAATAAATTCAAATATAATATGTATATATAGGTTTATAAATAAATAATGTAATTTAATTTTAATATTCAATATATCATATTGAAAAGATTTTAATCATAAATAACGAAAAGATACATTATACTAGTTTCTTAAAAATTTTGTTGATTTATATTATTATTAAAGAAAGTAATAATATTATATAAACATGTCAAATTATTTTCAAAAAATAATTTTGATATAAATATGATATTTTTATATATCATATTGAAGTATGATAATTATCAATTATTTTTAAATGAGATATAGCATATATTAAATTGTTTTAAAAATGTGATAAAAATAGTCAAAATTTTATAATATTGAAATTACGTGAAAAAAAAATATTTCAATTCTATTACATAAAACGTTTAGCAGGAAAAAAGACGAAACGACTT
Organism: Leptonema lineaticorne; assembly: GCA_024500535.1. Classification (NCBI taxonomy): domain Eukaryota; kingdom Metazoa; phylum Arthropoda; class Insecta; order Trichoptera; family Hydropsychidae; genus Leptonema; species Leptonema lineaticorne. Next base: position 17,633,253 of record JANIJI010000008.1, read on the forward strand.
AGTTCACAATACGCTTTCGGATTATCGAATACGATTTTTCAGATAATATCGCGCTTCACGTTCGAAGTTTATCCGAATCGTCGGGATGCGGCTTTATAGCCTTTTACGATTCGGTCTGAACGATTTGCTCGGTTGACTGCGACGAAAATCGTAAAATAAAAAAATCAATCTCGAACCCTTTCGTTCGCAACTCGGTCTTTATTATCCAATATTATTATATGGGTTACCATAAATTCGTTATTAGAAAATAACACGACATAGACATGGAAAAGCTTTGATTAACCGATAACTGCCGGACGACACAAAATCATTCGTAATTTCCCGTGACCTCAACGTAATCGTTCCCGCGTCAAATTTTAAAATAATAATTATCAGCTGTCGCCCAACGATTACTATATTATCACAAAGAATACATTTTATGTAGAAAAATCGTTGGCGAAAGTGCGTTTCGATTTGGAAAAATAAATAAAGAATTTATAAACAAATTCACATTACTTTTTAATGTTATACATATATTATTTTTCTTAAAAAATTGTATTATGAAAATATTTTATATTATAATTTATATAAAATTCAAATATTTTTCAATATTGAATTGTATAATATAAGATTAGTTGAGATCGAAATCAATTCAAAAATCTCGAATATTCATAATGACATCAATGAATCGAGAATAAAAATGCTAAAAATACATTATTATTATTATATTGTATAATGTAAATAAAGTAACATTTCGAAATCAATTTACAATAGTCACGCATATAACAAACAATATTAACATGACAACGAAAAAAAAACGCTTGTAAAGGAAACGGAATCGTTGTCAACATTATCTTAATCGTATAAATTCGACATAAAAAAAATAATACGAGACAAATATTTCTCTTATATACTTGTATATATATATATATATATATATATATATATATATATATATATATATATATATATATATATATATATCATGCTCACGATATAATTTTCGAATGTAAAAAGCACGCAATATGAGAATCACGCGTTTTGTCGACCGCAAATCGGTCATCATTAACACTGTTGACAAAGTGCGCATTAACATCTAACAACAAATATTATTATTTAATATACGTTCGCTTTCGGATACTCGGATACGAAAGCTCGTATCTATCTAAAAAAAAAAAATTTTTAAAAAATAATAACAATAATAAAAATGCTATTTTCAATTATTAGATTTTGATTTTTACCCCCCCCCTACCACCCACTCCCCGCCCCTAACTGTTAAATATTGCCCATCCTTAGATTCTCGTCGTAACATCATCAAAAGCGACTACGTTGCTGCTTCGCGTAATTATTATCGCTCGAGGAAATTGCGAGTCATTATTGAGTATTACGCAAATTTGACAGGGCGGCGTCGATTAATCGATTTCGTCAAAAATTAATGGATATTTCTCGTTTTCGTCCTAATTTCATATATATTTATTATTATTATTATTATTATTATTCATTATATATTTTTATATTATTTTTACACACTTTTATATATGTTTTCAGTCGTCCGTTTATCTGGATGGAATTTTGTAATTGATTTTTCGAACACTTTCCAATGTATGATTGAGCTGAAATTTTATATATTTGCTCACTCAAGATGACAATGCAAGAATTAATTAATATATTTACAAAATAATTGATTAATTATATTTATTTTACCATATAATTGCAACTGATAATACGATAATAATAATAATAATAATACAATGGTACGATTGTTAATGTGTGTGTGTGTTTTTTTTTAATATTTTTATTTGATATCATAAGAAATAATTGTATATAAACTCGAAAATCGCATGAATTCTATCATAACATAATTGTTAAGAAAATCGTACGATAAGTAATAATTTTATCTACTGTACTATCGCAGATATCTCTATAATAAGTCTGAAAAGTTATAATTATTATCAGAATGATGATTGAAAATTATGTAAATGTACTGTCGGTAAAAGAAAATTTTCATTTTCAACAGATATAATTCGACAAGATTAAAGGAAAATTTAACAATACATATTATATTAAATAATAACCTCGAATTATCTTCGCTTTATATATTTTACAATGTAAGTGAAAGCTTAAATTAAAATTCCTAATTACCAATATATTTATAAAATCAAAATAAATCATCGAGAATTTTCGTAATTATTTTCTTTCGGCAATTTGTGCAAATATCGGTGTCGATCTATTTAAGATGAAATACAAAATTTCCTCATTATAATATCAGCAATTAATTTAATCTTTAAATAATTATTCTCGGAAAACGTAATAAAATCTTTATCTTTTCGATATTGTTATAATAAATACTAGATAATATTTCAATTGAATCTTCGAAAATTTTGAATGAAATTTATTAGGCTACAATATTCTTTATTATTATTTTTCAATATAAAACTAATAATATATTATTATATAAATTAATAATTTTAACAAAATTTGTTACAAATAAATCAATGTAAGATTATGATTATATATTATATATTTTGTAAAATTTTTGTTATTATTTTTAAATATAGATTTACAAAATACGAGATAATTCGGCTTTGGCAAAATAAATTTTCATGCTTACTGTACAAATTTCCGTTATAATTTTAAATTCTTATTAAGGATTTATACTTAAATTAATTCTATATACCAAATGTATTTTTAGACTTGAAATATATAATATATGGAGCGAAAAATCTTTTTTTTTCTCTTTCAGCAAGTCTATTTTAAAACATATTGTACAATTTTAAATAAAATTTATTTAATTAATTTTTTTTTTATTAAACAGAACCTCAACCCTTCGGTCACAATTTACCAAACAACAACAGCAACTAGCAACAAGGTGGTTACAACGTAATGCGCACTTTAACTTAATAACGCACTCGGTCGGTTTATGAAGGAACGACACGCAATGTTTAACTCGCTCACGATTCCTAAGTTTTTTTTTTATTTTCACTGTAACCGTTAAATATATACTTTTTGACAGACGATTCTCACCCTTATAGTCGAACGACTTAGGTGTCAAAATGACGCGACACGTATTCCAAAATGAACGGTGCACAATTTTGACTTCTATTCATCGTTTCGGCAAGTATAAATTTTGCGGGACGTCGACCTAACTCGATCGATTTTTCCGCACAATATATATATATATATATATATATATATATATATATATATATATATATATATATATGGAAAAAGAAAATTCCATATGGAAAAATCGTGGAAAATAATATAATGAGACTCGCCGACGTGCGGTATGCAGTGTTTAGAGGGTGTGTATGTGTGTGATTTTTATTATTATTTTATTTATATATACACCTATATTGTGTATTTTATCGGTGGAAAAAAACATTTTTTTTTTTTTTGGGGGGGGACACTTAACACGCGACGAAATGACTCGACGAACTTATTATTGAAAAAAAAAAAGTAGCGAATCATTATTGTTGTGTCACCTTTATTATATTAAAATTTAATATACGTCGAATAATAAAAAAAATGAAATCGATGAATATACACTTGTTTCTCTTATTTTGCACGTATATCACTTTAACAATATTAAAATGTGTTTTTAAACGATGATTTTATTTATGAAAAATATATAAAATTGCATCATATTGAATAAATATATCGTCATATAGTGAATAAATTTACTTTCAAAACAAACAAATTTCTCTACACGAATAAATTATAAACGATATGAGAAAACAACGCACGAGCAAAATTCGAACGCCGCCTTTTAATGCGACCGTCTCATTGTTGTGCGACGTCGTTAAATAATAGACGAACGTTTGTTTATGCATTGGTTTTGAAAGGCGACAGTTTTGCTATTATTAAACGGCCACGGATTGACGACAAAATGGGGGAGTACAAAATTTTCCATTATTCACGGGGGACGGTTCACATTCGGATAGTTATCAAAAACGTCCGGCCGTATTGTGTTAACCGAACGTTAAAACATTTTACCCATAACGTTTCATTTGCGTACGTCTTTTCATAATAGTTTACGTTTAACGGTTTTACGTTTTCATGCCGTTGTTAAATTCGTGGCACTAAAATTGCACACGAAAGCTACTTAACTTTTATAAGCGTTTTACGTTTCACGCGCGTATCGTATATATTATAATGCTTGCATATAAAACACGCGTATTTTTTTCTCACCCCCCCCCATACATATATATATATATATATATATATATATATATATATATATATATATATATATTATTTTATACCATTTATATTTTTTATACCTTCGAAACATTTCACGATATTACTATTCGAAACGATGCATTCACTATTTTTTTAATGTAATACCGATGTACGTTAACATTTGATATTTGTTTTTTTTATTTTTGTTGAATCGATATATCCATAATAATAATGTATATACTCAATTTTTTTTATATTTTAAATACACTTTCATATAAATAAGTATTTTACAGTCCTCGAAACAGTCGGAATAGTATTTTTTCGGTATATCGTGTCAAAACGGCGTCTAAGCAATTGGCTTTTTGAGTTTGCTGAATAGCCAGATGTCGCGCGGAGCCAAATCGGGCGAATACGGTGATTGCGGAACGTTATGAGTCAAGTATCAAAATAGCGAAGAACCAATTCAGTATGACATGGTGCATTATGATGATAAATGAATCAAGAGATAATTAAACCTTTTGACAAAAAAAGCTTGGCAATTTTACCAACCTAAAAAAAAAATACAATTTACCTACCTTTCTAATAGCCGGGAGTTTTAAATGACAATTTCACCTTACTTTTTGATCACAGTAGTATATTTTTTATTAATATAATTTCCAGTTATTTGTGAACATTTAGATAAAAATCATAGTTACAATTTATAAAATAACATGTGACAACAAATTGAGTTTAAAAGCGATCATCCTGAATGACAATGCTAAAAAATTTAATAACTCGTTCAATTCAACGTTTTCTTATTAAATAATATTCACTATTAATTATAAAAAAAAATACTGATAATTAATTTATGAATATTAAGAAATTTTAATAACGAGTGCTCGGATAACCGATTTTTGAACGACTTTGCATTTTGCAACTGTTAACAATAAGGGTTAAATATGTGAATTGGTAAATTTGTGCGGCCGGAAATATGTTATTGACCAATTATTTTATCATCCTATTTACAAATCAATCCACTTAACAATTCATACATCGGTCGATTTAATGCAATGTATAAATTCTCACATATATTATTCACATTGTGTCGTAAATGCATTGTACGTCAATTTCGTTGCAACGCAAGTGCAATACAATATTGAAAGAATGAAAAAGAGTGGTGTATTTTTTTTTTATATATATAAAACTAAAAATATCATAGAATCAATAAATATCGAACAACGTAATATAAAAAAAATGTTATTTCGTGAAATTGATTGATGAGTACGAAATTGTCAAATAACTACAATCGATTGACGTATCTTAATTCAATATTTAATATGTGTTTTCCACGTAAACATTTTCTGACACCAATTCGTAACAAATTTTCATTCAATATAATTTTTTTTCTTATTATAATAAAATGAAAACATATTTAATTATTGTCCAGTTATCATTTTGTTCTATTTGACGTACAAATTAGTTGGTAAGTGACATTATTTTTATGAATTCATTACTGTAAAATGAAATTTATATCACTCCCGAGGGATTCCTAGAATTCATTATTGCGTCTATGAAAATATTTAGTTCTAGTCTTAATATAATAATTGTGTTAATTTTTTTTGCTGTCCGATGAAAACGCAATAAATCAAGCCACAATAGTAATTTTAATACACGTTAGTATCAAATTAAATAAAAATGCCTTTATATTACATTATAATTCAAAAAAATAATAATATTAAAAAATCGTTATTAGATTTTATTGTGAGTAAAATTGTGTAGAATATTGATATGTATATATAATAGAAAATTTTTAATAATATATTTATTTAATAAATTTTGAGTTCATATTTCAATATATTATTTGTATTATTATAAATTGAAAAAAATATGTAATTTCATTTTAAATAAAGAATTTTCGCTCTAAAATTTCTACATTTATTTATCTGATTTCAATCATATTCTATTTTAAATATTTTTTCAGTAATAATTACATGAGAAATATCTAAAGAAAAACTTAATATATTATTAGCAAAATTTAATTATATTTTTTCGTTATTAAAAATGACTTTATGAAACAATTTTCTATATAGTTTTTCAATCATTTTTTTTCATCAATATAACGGTAATCGCGTGTAATAATCTAATAGAGAAAAAAAATGGTTGATTATTGTTAATTTACGATATCGTCGTATATATTAATTTAATCATTAATATGCATGTGTCGTATAGTTAAAAAGCGTAGATTTCGTATCGTAAAGCGCTTTTGTATATGCATTGAACCGATAAATATCGGCAGTTTGAGAATCGCTGCGTTTATTGACCGTGTCGTGCCCGTTTTTTCTCGTGCATTATATTATGAAAAAAAAAAAAATATATATATATATATATATATATATATATATATATATATATATTATGTACAACTTTACGTGCTTTCCGCATATCGAAGAAATCGCACTTCGGTACGCCCACGCATTTGTGAATAATTGTCGACGGGCAACGATCGTAAATCGTGCACCGATAAAGGCACACGGCCCCGTGCAAAATTACAGGGTTTCTCCCTAGCGCCGGCTCTGTGATTTACGTACAAAATTGAATGTCTCCGTAACGTGTGTAAGAGACGAAAAACACAGAAAAAAAAAACAAAACAAAAATAGCGGCGCTTCGACGAAACCTAAACGAAGCCTAAAAAGAATCCGCGTGTCGGGCGGGGGGGGGGGGCGAGGGTTAAGGTGAAGGGTGAGAAAAGGGCGAAAGGGAGAAAAATCGGAAAATCGGAAAGCGGCGCTCGTCCGTGAAAGTCGCGAAATCGAGCGGCGGAAAATTCCGACGGCGTGTTTTTTTCCCTTTACTTTGCTCGTTAATGATTTTCATACGTATTTGTCTATTTTAGCTTAGCTTCTTAATATGTGAATTTTTGTTTTTAATATATTATACATCAAAATATATTTTTAATTCTTATTGAATAAAATAAATGAAAGTCGCAATATAATATAATGTGATAAATATTTGAAATGATATTTGAATCCGACTTAATACATCACGTTATATTATTTAATTTCTATAAGATTCAAACGATTAGCTAGCAAAATTTTAATTTTATAAACATTAAACTTAAACATTAAGAGTTACTAAATTAGATATATTTATTTAATATAATTAAAAAAAATAATCAAATGTGTGTTAAGTTGTTAATAAATATTTAAAAATTAATATACTTATTTAAAATACGCTCAAATTTAAAAATAAATAAATATGCAATATTATAATTGTATTAGAGTTCAAAAAAAAACAAGGATCCAATAGTATATAATTAAACATAAAAATAGAAACGTTATCTAGCCTTTGTGACCTTTTACTATTTTATCTGTTTTTTTTTCTTTTTATTAACACTAATGAAATTTATTATTTACGTGTTGTATATAAAAAAATCATTATGATATAAAAAATATTTTTTTTTTTACCCTTTAAATATAATTAATTAAAAAAAGACAATAATGAAATATATAAAGTATCATAAAATTTACATTATAATTAATTATTCTAAATTGCATTTAGATATTTTTATTGTATTTAAATATGCAATAGGTCAAACTTTTCGTACATTCCAGGAAATTTTTGAGCACACCATAAAACCAAAATTCATACTGCATTGTGCGAGTACACACACAGACACACACACACACACATATATATAACGATAAAAACTCAAACATAAAGAGCATATATTAACGCCTAAACCGACTTTATTATTATATACTTGGTGGGTGAGAGCGTATTAAAAAGGGTTTTCTACTATACGCGGACCCTTTGTTAGGCGTCACTGCTTCATTTTATTTTTTTATTTTTTGTACAATAAGTACCTGGAAGCGCCAGTGTGACCCCCCAAACCATCGAAACGCCTATTTTAACTCGTAGAATCCTTTGTATTTCGTATTCTTGCCGAGCCGTTGTTATTATTATATGCTTTTCGATGAAATAACAACTCGTCTTCCTTTTCGAATGAAGTTTCGTCGCGTTTGAATCGTGTCGATTTTTCTTCGGCACGGCAATTTTTCACTTTTCCATTTTTCGATGTGTGTGTACGTGTATGTGTGTGTGTGTGTGTGTGTGTGTGTGGTTTATTGTCGATTTATATTTGTATTGCAACATGCGATATTTTTATCGATTATGAATGTTTAAATATTCGAAGCGATATATCGCTTGTTGATTTACACTTTGCTTATTAAAAACTATTTTATATTTTAAAATTTATTTGATTATTGTGCGATATAAATTTTCTCATTATAAAGTGTTGATGTATTCACAAGACTTTTAGTTTAATTTTTCCGTAGTTAACGACGTAATTATAATGATGTAATCTTGTATATATTTTAATATGGCTTTAGAATAATACAAAAAAAATTCCTATGATTAATTAAAAATATTTTTTTACCGATTTATACGTCGTTTTTGCGACATTTATTTACTCGATCAACAAATTAGCGGTATCGAATATATTTTTTTATTTAACGAAATCTACAAAGCGGTTCAAAATAGTCCGGGTTAACCCTTTGACCCTCGATAAAGGGTTTTTAGCGATGGGACAGCTCTGTGTGTTTACTAATAAACCACAAACGTACAAACGTTATAAATTTTATCATTTTTCACGATCTTTTTATCGTTATTTATTTAATGTTTATTAAATATACTTTTTAAATTTATTTTTATTAATATAAAACACGTTTATTTCATTGAAAAATTAACTTGATTTTAAATTTTATTTTTTGCTATGTATATCTCGTTGCAAATCTGCGCGAATTAATATTTTAATTTTATTCACGCGCGTACCACGGTTTGAGGATAGTTCGATACAACCACAATGACCTCAACACGCTATCGAAATAATGCTGATATAAAAATGCGACAGTTTTACGATATGTCGGTTGTAACTATGAAAATTCTTTAGAAGCGTTATGAAGAAATTCATGTCGATATATGCACGTATATATTTTTATTTATAATTCATAAAAATAAAATTATATTAAAAATTCGTTATTTAATTAAAAAAAAATTAAAATGTGAAAACTTTCAAAAATAGGCATGTAAAATCGTACAAAAAAAAATATCAACCGAAAATTATCACACTTTGTTCGTTTCAATTAAAGATTGACCCGCGAAAAGGACCGCGAATTTACGGTCACAGTGAACGCGTGCCGATCGGCCGGACCGATATCGTCCGGGGGTAATTTTCTTTTTACTACCCCACACACACAAACACACACACACACCTTGTATATATGCACATACACTCGCGCATATAAAACCTCTCCGACGTCACCGCGACGTTTAAACAACCCCTTCAAACCCTCATATGAAGCACTCGATAAAACTTAACACGTGAACACCCCTTTGCACTCATACTCTGCAACTGAATTGAACTTCGACCGTAGTTTACGTATCGTCGCTCATTTTAAAAGTATATATATATATATATATATATATATATATATATATATATATATTCAAAAACTGTGATCAAAAAGTAAGGTGAATTTATTTATAAAATTTAAATTCTTTAATTATTTTTCCAAAAAAATTTCATCCCCTTCAAAATAATCTCCGTCCAATAAACGGCACTTTTGCCAACGCTTTTTCCAGTCCTCAAAACTGTCAGAATAGTTGTTTTCCGGTATAGCCTTCGAGACCTTCTTCGATTCGGTTTTTATCTCCTCAACCATGTCAAAACGTAATTGTCCTTTTGAGTTTGTCGAATAGCCACAAGTCGCATGGAGTCAAATCAGGCGAATACTTGGAAAAAAATACAATTTATCTGCCTTCCTAATGCCTGGAAGTTTTAAATGACAATTTCACATTATTTTTTGATCACAGTAATATATATATATATATATATATATATATATATATATATATATTCATTAGAAAAAATATCGATTCCAGCGCTTCTAAAACTTTTTTGAAGCCCGAGAGGTGATGAATTATTTTTGGATGATTAATTACTCGTCGGGAAAGAGAAATATTGCTATAAGGAATTTTAAGTGCTTTTGCATGTTTTGTTTAATAGAATATACATTGCAGTATATATATATATATATATATATATATATATATATATATATATATATATATGTAATATATATTTTTTTTAAATTCAACGCATATATACATAAAATATATAGGATTTTTGGCAACATAATCGGATCAAATATTTTCAAAAAATAGAAATATGCCGAAATATTATTTTAATAAATAAACCAACGATAGAATTTAAATATTTAAAGATTGTTACATTGATTACATTTTAATGGATACTCACAACTAGTTAGCAATTAAAATGAAATAATGACAGAATGGAAAAGAATGATATTATATGTATCAATAAATAAATGTGATATCTTATTTAATAAATCTAAGTATAATTTTTGAACTAATTCAATAAAATATTATTATTATAACTCTATATAAAGATCTCAGTCAAAAGTTATTGGTAATATAATATTATATTCAAAGAAAAAACACACGAAATCGTCGAATAAAATAAAGAAAAAAAAACGTGAAAACGTATGAATTAAGTGTTCAAATTGTCGAAGTCAAGGTTTGATGTTAATATGGGAACCGCGTCGCAAACGTCGACCCATGAGACCGACGTCTATAGACGAAACCGACGTTCTGGCACTACATACGACGCGAAAAATATTTTCGTCGAATCTCGAATCGAATCATACCCTCGTATTCACACGTGTGAAGGCGGATCCTGAAAGAAACGAAAAAAAATCTAAAAAAAGGCCGCGGTGAGGGGGGGGGAGGAAATACGAAAAGGGCCGGATTTCGCAGCTGGAAAAGCGGGCGAAAAAAACAAGAACGAAATTGTTTTCCTCGCAATAAATCAATATTGCACACGCTCGAACCGGTGCCGTGTGGGACCTCGACCCTTTTCAATATTTAACTTTGAAACGGCTCAAGGGTATAAGAAAAATAATAACCCTCAAACTCGAACGCCGATTCATAGGCGCGGGTTCCTCTTATATTTTTTTTTCTATTTTCTTGGTGCCGTTTGCTTCCGTTTTTATATCAACCAAAAAAAATAATAATAATGATAAATAAAAAATACTGTACGAAAAGTATAAGATTTACTTTTAAAAACATCTTGATTTTAAATATTATCTTATATATTTACCTATATACTACTGTGATCAAAAAGTAAGGTGAAATTGTCATTTAAAACTCCCGGGCACTAGAAAGGCAGCTAAATTGTATTTTGTTCCTAGGCTGGTAGGACTGTCTATAATATTTACCAAGCGTTTGTTTGTCAAAAAGTTTAAATATCTCCGAATTACATGTGTTTTCACAACTCTTGATTCCTTCATCACGATAATGCACCAAGTTATACTGTATTGGTTCTTCGCGATTTTTTTGACAAAAATTCGACTCATATCTTTCCATAACCACCGTATTTGCCTGATTTGGTTCCGTGCGACTGTTGGCTATTCGATAAACTTAAAAGGCCAATGCCAGGACGCCGTTTTAACACGATTGAGGAAATAAAAACCGAATTGAAGAAGGTCTTTTCAGGCTATACCAAAAAAAACTATTCCGATTGTTTCGAGGACTGGATAAAGTGTTGGCAAAAGTGCGTTTTATCAGACGGGGATTACTTTGAAGGGGATGTAATTGATGAGGAAAAATAAATAAAGAATCTACATTTTATAAACAAATTCACTTTACTTTTTGATCACAGTGTTATTAATACTTTCTTCGTAAGAAACTATAAAACTGACGCAATTTATCCGTTTTTCGAGTAATATTTTTATTTTATCATAAATTTTCGTTTTTCCATTGTAATTTTGAAAACGTATAATATAAAATAAATAGTAGTTCGGCATTTTGATAAAGTTCGTCGACGACACAAAACAAACGTTGTCCCTTTTCTTATATTAAAATGTCAAATCGACTCTTACTACCGAAACACTTGGTACGCATCAATGGCAAAATACATATATTTTTTTTTATTTTTTAATGGCGACGACCCCGACAATAAAGTGTTAATAAATAAATAAATAAATATCGTCGCGATCGTAAACTTTCTTCTGGAACCTTCTGGGGTTTTTTTTTGTTTTCCAAAAAAAAATAAAATAAAAATTAGTGTGTCACCGCGACTTTTTCCAACTTTTTTAATGGTTCGGAACAGTGAGGAATTTTCAAGTTCAAACTCGACGCATTTCCCGGCCGCTCGTTTGTAAAGTTTTCCTCATTTTTTTTCCCCCACTTTTTTTTTCATCCTACTTCGACCGTCGACTTTTTCTCTATTTTATTTTTTTTTTATTTTGATGATGATGAGCTTCTGTTACGACCGCAAGAGGACATAAACGACAAAGTTACGACACCTCCGTCGTGGTAATTTAACGAGCGCTGCCCTTCCCACACCCCTCCCCCCCACCGCCACCGCCACCTCACCCCGCGGTCTCATTTCCGGAAATGAAATATACTGTCTGGGGTCGTTATTATATACCGTGGAAACCGGATACGGAATAAATATCAATGAGAAAAGCGTATTTAGTGTCCGTTTAAAATTTAACCGTTTCGCGATTGCGTTCGCAAATTAGTTCGTCCCGTTTAACGATCGGCGATTTGTTCGCGTTTCTCCGACTAACGAGCTGAATTCGTTAGAATAACCACAATTAAATATTGTACATCTTTCAAGTTTTTACATGTTATATAATAGAATGCGCAATGTATATTAGTATCATATTAAATGTTTTATATTTCATATTTCACCCACGACGCTATAATTACTCGTCAGTCTCGGTTTAGTTAACCTATATATACGCTATTTGGTTTAAATTGTTAATTTTAACAATTTAAATATTTATTTGTTATACGTTGACTAAACATATAATACAATAATTATTGTAAGAAAGCACATATAACAAATGTTTTATTTTTTAATATATAAAAGATTATTTTTTTAAATCTAAATCAATATATACAATTTTATTTTTAACATTAAAATGTAATTATTTAATAAAATTAAAAATATGATTCTTTCATTTCTAGAAAATTTCTCACAAATAAATTTTCTAAATCAGTGATATTGATATTTTAATAGTTAACTTAAAGAAAAAACAATGAAAATAATAGTGAAAAAATTAAATAATATAAAAAGAAGGCATTCTTGTTAATACATATAACTCTATGATATCAATATTATACTAAAAAATATTATAAATTTTGTATTCGATATGAAAATATATTAATTTATAGTTTCAACACTAATAAAAAATTATAAAAATGTTGTACATAAAGAATTTCTTCAGTTTTTAATACTTTATTTATTTTATTATAAATATTTAATAATAAAGATTATGAACACTTAAACTAATAAAATGTATATGAAATCTTAATGATAACAATTAAAGAAGAAAGAGTATAAAATACGAATAGTAGCCCATTTAAGTATGCATTATGGACATTTGAACGTGAAAGTAGTATTTAAAATCATCGCAATAAGGTTTTCGAAACTCTCAATTCCAGTCGCAGGCTTTCACTCAGAAGATATAACGAAATTCAAAGATAAAACGAGCTCACTAACGAGTCGTTATACGGAACTTAACGACGGCAACAACCGTAGCAAACATCGCTTTTCACTTTAACACACAGAAAACACCTTCTCCGGTTATTTTTTTTATTTCGTCCATTCATTTCTTTTTAACGGAAGCGGTGTGAAATTAGAACTTTGAAACGTTTTCGCGTAATCATCATCGGCAGAATGAAATTTTCCAAATTTTCATTTCGCCGAAACGAAACGTTAGTAGAAAGTGACCATATTTTTTTTCGTTTAAAAAAAACCGGTAATGAGTATAATTCAGAAGTCGGATATGATACGTCAATTATCCAACTTTTAATCGAGTATACTTATCATATTTTTTTTATTATGTTTATTTCGTTCATTTTCACGCATATATTTCAGACAATATAATATTGAGATCAAAAAGTAAGGTGAATTTGTTTATAAATTGTAAATTCTTTTTTTATTCCCTACAAAATAATCTCCGTTTGATAAAATGCAATTTTGACAATGCTTTTTCCAGTCCTCGAAACAGTTGGAATAGTCTTTTTCAAGACCTTCTTCGATTCAGTTTTTATCTCCTCCTTTTGAGTTTTCACGGAGTCAAGTCGGGCAAATATGGTGGTTGCTGAACGATATGAGTCGAGTTTTTAGGTATGACATGGTGCATTATTGTGATGAAGAAACCAAGAGTTTTAAAAACACGTGTAACTCGGAGATAATTAAACCTTTTGATACATAGACACTTGGCAAATGTTATAGATAGTCCTACCAACCTAGGAAAAAAATTATAATTTACCTGCCTTTAAATGACAATTTCACCTTTCTTTTTGTTCACAGTAGTATAATAAAATAAAATTAAAACAGCAGTTTCACTTCATTACGCATATATAAATATAAAGTAAACGTATCTGAAAATTATTATTTTTATTTTTTCGATATATATTAATTATATTATATGTATATTTTTACAGGGCTCAACGTCAGAACTTCCATTGCAATATTGAACTGTTTATTGGCAAGGCAACTGTGTTTCGAAGATGCTTCCTGTTCGGCAATTCTAGAAATCATTCCGAGAGTTTGTGGATCTGAACTTGGTAAATATATTTTATTTTTATACGAAATAATCATAAAGATCACTAGTAATATTTTTATTTATAAAGATATATTTTCCATCTTAATTATTATACTATGTATAGAATCGTGCGATGTTATAAAATCGTCATATTTTGAATATAAATTTATTTAACTCTATTAATTTTTTTTTTAAATACTTTTAAGTATATAATCATAATTTATATAGTTACAATATATACGATATGTATGTATTTTCCTGGAAAAGTACACGTATGTGGATAACACGACGATCCCATAATACGGTAGGAAAACATGCGTACAAACAAACATACGGGAAACTTTTCAACGTCGCTATACAATTATATATATATATATATATATATATATATATATATATATATATATATATACTTTATTCAAAAACACGTGTGTAACTTTGATTGTTCTCTAAAAGTATTAAAAAAATGGTATCATCAATATTAATCGATTAAAAATAAAAGTATTTATAATAAATGATTTCTTGTTTTAAATAAGATCGCATTTTTGAGTTTATATATTTGAATTACATTTTTTATATCTGAATTTCAAATATTGCTTTATATCAGCGATTCTTAACGTAAGGTCAGCGGACTCCTGGGAGTCCAAGGACCGTTTCTTTTTTCTTTTTGGTCCTTTGAAAAAAAATAGGTCAGCATTTGAATAGGTTCTCAATATTTTCTTATATAGTTCATGGTTTTTATATTACTATAAAGTGCGTGAAATAAAGGTTAAAAAATTATGTTTAATATTAATTAAAAAAATATATCATTTTTTTTAGTAAAATCATTCAAAAATATATTTTATTCTAAATGTAACGATTAAAATTTATGACGTATTTCTATAATTATTATATTACATAGTAAAAATAATATAATAATAAAAAATAAAGAAATATTTATATGCAACACTGTATAAATGGTGTATTATATATACACACATATATATATTATATGTTTGTGTGTATGCTATATATCCGTATCCGGTTATCTTGCGGAAATGCGAAGCAAAACATTCGACGTGATCCGGTTCCGGTTTGTTCTTTTTCGGCGGTGTGAAAAACGATCCTCGTACGCTTTTCCAACTTTTCCAATTTTCCGATTTTTAGTATCGCTTTCGCTTTGTTTTCACGTTGTTAATTCACTTGTTTAAAATTAATTAAGCGGTTAAGATAAGTTTAACACTGACCTATATTTTTTCAGCAATCAATAATCTAACATTGTTCATAGAAATAATAAATATAGGATTTTTTATATAAAAAAAAATATTTATTTTTAAATAATTTAATAGATTTTTTTGCAGAAAATCAATTAAAATTCAATTTTTCTATGAATTAATAATGAAAAACATAGTCAAAAACATGTTGTAAATCCCCGCTAAATAAATATATATTTTTGACAAACTGTTATTTTTATTGAAAAATATAAATCAATCCGAGTAAAGTTAAGCGATATTGAAATTTGAATTTCACGATAATAAATGATAATAAATGAGACGTAAAATTTAAAACTTAATAAAATAAATTAAGATTGACGACTTTGGATACATATTATTTAGATTTTAAAATTGTTTTCGTATTTTAAATTGAATTCGTGATCTATTATATTAGCTTTATGATACAGTTTTATACTTCATATGCTTTCAAACTATAATATAACTATACAATCAGAAAAATAATTTTGTTTTTATTATATATATATACAAATTCAGTTTATTTCAATAATAAAATTTACATAAAGTTTAAATTTGACACTAGTTAAAATTAATGATAATGTTATTGATTTAAAACATTTTATAAAATATTTTTTAATGTAAAAATGTTTAGATTATATTATATATATATATATATATATATATATATATATATATATTATTGTGATCAAAAAGTAAGGTGAAATTATCATTTAAAACTCTCGGGCATTAGGAAGGTAGGTAAATTGTAAAAAAAAATCCTAGGTTAGTAAAACTGTCTATAAAATTTATCAAGCATCTGTTTGTCAAAAGATTTAATTATTTCCGAGTTACACGTGTTTTTAATAACTCTCGGTTCCTTCATTCACAATAATACACCATGTCATACTGCATTGGTTTTTCGCGACTTTTTTGTCAAAAACTTGATTCATATCATTTCGCAACCACCGTATTTGCCTGATTGGACTTCGTGCTACTTCCTGCTATTCAGAAAACTCAAACGGGCTATACCCGAAAAAGACTATTCCTACTGTTTAGAGGTTTGGAAAAAGCGTTGGCAAAAATGCGTTTTATCTGACGAGGATTACTTGGAAGGAGATGAAATTGATGTGGAGAAAAAATAAACAATTTACAAACAAATCAACCTTACCTTTTTCATCACAGTATTTTATGTACGAGTATATATCGTATTAATTTCGAGAATCATTTATGTAATAAATGGTAAAAATAGTAGAAATTAGTTTCGTTGTCAGCATTCGAAAACGTGCAAATTTATATATAGAAAACGTATTTTTACAATATATTCAATTATTTCACCGATCCAAAACAGATTGATTCTGTTTTTGAAATGTAACAAATAAATATATCTGTCTGATAAAGCGAAATAAAAATATATAAATATTCATATATATATATATATATATATATATATATATATATATATATATATATATATATATATATTTCGTTTTACGTAACGCACATTCGAAAATTGAAACACAATAGATTTTTCTTGAAGGGATTCTTTTGATGGGTCAAGCAGACGCCACTTTTCGTTACGCTACTTTCACAAGATGGCGTTTGATTTTCCGCCATATTGTCGCTCGAGTGGTCATAGGTCACACAGTAAAGTGTTTTTTTCCCCCTTTTTTTTTGTCTTCTCATTCTAGCAGTGCCAAAAATAAAATACGCAGTTGATGTTCGAGGTGAATCAATATAAATCTCATCAATTCACTGAGGAATACGAGTACATATTTATTTTTAACATATAGGATTTATTCTATTCGAATGAGAGAAAAAAGAATATATCGAATACGTGATCTTATTATTATTTGATGAAAATATCTTATGTTGTAAATAGAATTTCAACTGATTAATATTAAGCTTTGAGAAAGTATTAAAATAATATTCTTATTATTTATATTTCTTATTTTTGTAGACTTTCAATAATAAAAATTTTATACGTAAAAAAATAATAATTTGTACGGTTAGCTTAATATATAGATGATCTAAAATTTTCATTAAGCTCTTTTGTCAATTGAACAAATTTTCATTTGCGAATTCGTCTCGTGTAAAGTCAATGACAGATGGCAATTTCAAAGGAGTTAACAAACAATTAATTGAGCCTCGACACTCTGTTGAAAGAAAAGCGAGTGAATCGAGAGAGTTTACACACTCCAAACAGAAACTACCTTGGAAATTTTTCTAATTAAGCTCGAAAAAGCTCTCGCTAAGCTCGATTAATTGTTATCGCATCGAGATTCGCAGCTACTGGTATATTTTACAATGTTAGACTATTTCTGCGCTATCCGCTTTTTTTTAGTTACTATCGATTCTAGAGAATTTCACAAAACGAGCCAATATCACGAAATCGTGAATTCGCAAATAAATCGCTTGAAATTTTATACCACTCTTTTGTATATTGTTTATAAACCATGTGTATTTTTTTTAATATCCACAAAAATGTCAATTTTATCATTCAATATGCATCAATATTTAACTATAATATTTATCAATACATCTCATATGAATTAAAAATTGAATATTGAATTCACAGAAGTCATTTATTCTACCTTTTATTTATATTTTATAAGCACATCCCATTATTAGTTTTTCCTAGCAGACCTATATATATGAATAAGTCAATGCGTATTTTTGGATTCTTTTACATCTTACATAATATATAATTTATTTACCACAAATGAATATGTATATAATTATTAATCAATCCTCGTAATTCATCGAAATTTAAATTAAAAATTAAATAAGTCAATTTAATAGTTTCAGTTGATATTGCATATATTGACGAGTTTTTTTTAAATATAATATATATTTTTTTAATAATGTTTAATGATTATTTATTTAAATTCTAAATATTAAGAAACTATTTTTATACAAAATTATTTTCGATTGATAGAATACAAAAATTATTCAGTCGAATGAAAATATTAGAAATATATTCAAATATTTAAATTCAGATTTATTTCAATACACTCCAATTAATATCTAAAATGTAAAAGTGAAATTCGTAATATAATATACATGATTTCATATGAGTATGTCTATTTCTTATATATATATATATATATATATATATATATATATATATATATATATATATATATATAATTCTTATCTGCGCATGTATTTGTTACCTTTGAAACACTCGACTGGAATAAAAATTATGTATAATTATTGTTGTCGGTCGACATTTTCCATTTGTGCTTCGTTTTCCCGTCGCCGCTTTTCCTTATTCGCGAATTAATGAATCCTTTTGAAATTCGTCCATTAAGCGTATTCGTAAACGAGGAGAAACAACAAAAATAAGGAACGAAGGAAAACGGAAAAAAATTATACACTTCAAAAGTTAAAGCAAACTCGATTACGTAACTCAATTATGTATTATTTTACCTTAAAATGATAATAAACATAGAAGTGCGTATCTTATATATATTATATATATATATTAGAGTCCTTTATCAAATATATATATGTACATATAATACTGTGATCAAAAAGTTAGGTGAATTTGTTTATAAAATGTAAATTATTTACTTATTCTTCAACATCAATTTCATCCCTTTTCAAGCAATCCCCGTCCGATAAAACGCTTTTTCCAGTCCTCGAAACAGTTGGAATATTATTTTTCCCCTATATAGCCTTCAAGACCTTCTTCGATTCGGTTTTTTATCTCTTTAATCGTGTCAAAATGGCGTCCCCACATTGGCTTTTTGAGTTTTCTAAATAGCCAGAAGTCGTACAAAACCAAATCAGGCGAATACGGTGGTTGCGAAACGATATGTATGACAATGGTGCATTATCCTTATAAAGGAACTAACAGTTGTAAAAACACGTATAACTCGGAGATAATTAAACCTTTTGACAAACAGACGCTTGGCAAATATTATAGACAGTCCTACCAAGCTAGGGAAAAAAATTATAATTTATCTGCCTTCCTAATGCCCGGAAGTTTTCAATGATAATTTCACTTTACTTTTTGATCATAGTCGTATATAAATATATTCTACAATAAATTTTATCATAAATACATATTTTTTAATTTTACTATTACACAACGATAGTGAAATCTGATTTCGACATTATTAAAATTCATATCATATTTTTCAACGAACATAGTTTCATTTTTCGCGCTTAAAATTGAAAATAACACAGTATCAAAATATTCGTTTTTTTTTATCTTTTTCAAGTGTTTTTGTGTATTTTTTTTTTATTCTTCCCTTTTCGAAATAAAACGTGTTTTTTACCCGCCGAGTAAATGAGTGTTGAATAACCTCGTTATGCCGAGCGATGGAATATAATCTTGTTATTTAATTTTCGACCGAAGTTAACGAACTTTCAGCATATTTGAAGAACATATATATATATATATATTTTTGAATGAGAAAACATGTATTCATGATAAAATACACATGTAATATTATATATATATATATATATATATATATATATATTTATTTTTGTTTCTCTTTTCCTAACAAAAAATATAAATATATTTTTAAGAATATCAATGTTTACTTTTCTATAAATCGGTCTTTGAATTTTGTTTTAATATTATTTAACTATTCATAACTGTTATTTTTTTTTACAGTGGCTTGTTCAACGGTTACAGTGACCAAGTGCCAGGCTGCCCTTAGAACTTTGCAAGCTTTTCCCTTCTTCAAGCCGACCTGTCTTTGTAGAGAGCCCACCGTGGACCCGGAATGTAATTCGTTCAGGGACTTCCTGTTCGACCATCCCTGCGTGTTCGTCCTCAAGAAGGGTAAAGGATAATAATAACAAAAAAAAAACTCATCTTCGAGTCCTTTTTTTTACCGCTTTCGCTCGCTCACGAGAATAAAAAAACTCAACGTTCGAAGCCTCCACTTAATATTACCTCAAGAGGAAACGTCATCGGAAAATATCGATTCGAGTCTCATTTTTTTTTATCAATCTACAATCAGATATATAATTTTGATTTCTCATAATGTAACAAAATATATTTTATTACGATATATACAATTAAATTTACATAGTTGTTTTGCTACAAAATATTTTGAAAATATATAAATATTTATCGGTGCGTTATTCAGTGAAATTGACATATATATCCTCGAGCTAAAACGATCACTACATAGATATGAATTTAAACGTCAATTGAACATTTGTATATAAAAATAATATAAACATTTATTTCCATTTTTTCTCGTCAATAGTTATCGTTTTTAAAATCGAATTTTTTTGAAATAAACATTTTCAATATATATATTTGTCACAGTATAGTAATTTATATTTATTTATTTGCTATTTTTAAATTTTGTTCTAATTTTTTATAATTTTGTATAAGTATAGTTAAATTTACGCTATTGTTAATTTTCAAAAATAATCATTAAAATGTTATAAGTTTTGAAAATTTTAATATTTTAAAAACATCAATTAACAATTAATTGAAAATTCTCCAATCATTATTTTTTTATATATTTTTTTACTAAAAATTTGGAAAAAATTTATATGAAAAATAGTTTACTATATGATATCAACGAATTTTTAAATTTAATTTTATTTATAAAAATAATTTTTAAATTTTACCGATATCCATTCGTAAAATTAATATTCAATAATTATATATTCAATAATTATTCAAAAATTATATATTCAAAAATTATATATTCAATAATTTTTAAATTTTACTGATATCCATTCGTTTTACGAATAGTCGTAAAAAAAAACCGGCGCCTCGTAACAATTGTAATACTACAGCGGTCGAAGTACACGCGAAATTGCGGTTTCGCACAATACGCACGCTCGCACGCACGCTCGCTCGCATTCGAAATATCAGAAAAGACGCTCGCTCGCGCGTGTTATTTTACTCCGGCCCGAAAACCGACGCGCGTAAGACGAGACGATTCGCAGTTAAATTTAACGACGCCCCGCGACGTCTCATATTTAATGCAGGTGCGGCGGTTTCGCATTCGACACGCGAATAAGTCGGATTAAATCGTCATTATGCGGAGCTCCGAGGATAAGTCGCCGGGAGCGAATTTCGTCAGGACAAATTCACCCATCGCCTTACACTATTATGTACTATTCGCGGTTCGAGTAATCCGCATTGTTCGTTTGTATATTTAAACGTTAACCCTTGAACGTCCGAAGAATACAAATTGTTTTATTTAAAGAAAATACTAGGATAGTTACCTAACGCTTTATCGGCATACAGCTTGTGCTAGATACACACTTTTTATTATATATATATATATATATATATATATATATATATATATATTAAATTTATTAAAATTTAATTGCAAACATTATCTATGACCCCAAAAAGGAGATCTGTTCTAAAACAGAACAAGCTAGAACGCAATTCATAGTCTTGAAAAAGTTTTTAACGTCTAAGAGCGCGAACATGGAATTAAAAATACATATTGTTTAGATTTTACGTTTTTCCTAATCTTGTATATGGTGCTGAATCCTAGACACTAGACCCTGAAATCGAAAAACGTCTAGAAGCCTTCAAAATATCGTGCTATCGGAGAATACTAAGTATATCTTGGACCGATAAAGTAGCAAATATAGAAATTTAATAAAACTCCATAAATATTAAAAATAGTTAAATTAAGGAAAATGCAATAATATCTTGAGATATGAAAAAATTAGGCTTCTCTAGATAATTTTGGAAGGAAAAATTCATGGGAAAAGATCAATAGGAAGTCGTCAAAACTCGTGGCTTAAAGATCTTCGTCGTTGGTTCAACTGTTCGTCAACAGAACTCTTTCGAATGTCTGTGTTGAAAATTTAATTAAAAAAAGAAGAAGAACATAATAATGATCAAAACTAACATAAATTAACAACTCAAATAACAACCATACTACTTACGCACTTTCTATTTTTATTATATTGATAGATATCAACGAAGATGTATCAGATTTTATCGTATTAAATTCGAAAGTAAAAATAAAAGAAAAGTATTTTAAAAATAAAAACAAATGAAAAATAATCAACACCATCGGCTTGAGACAATATACAATCATCTTTTTTCAATTTGATTTCGAAAAATATTATATTTTGTGGTCGTCTTAGGGTTAAACGTATTTTCTTTTTGAACTGAAAAATCACCCCCAACGTTAGCACCCCTCGTACTACTGTCATAACTGTCAAGTGTCACCGGTATATGTCAGGTGTCCCATTTTAATGTTAATACGCGACAATAGCTACTATACACCCTTCAAAAGTAAGTACGACGTCGAGGAAGCGAGGAGTGCGGGGGCGAGGGTGTGTTGAACATTTCAAAATTAAAAAGAGGAACCGAACCTTACGACTTGAAAGTGTTTGCCGACGAAATTGATATGCGAATATGCTTCCGTTGAATAATAATAAAAAAAAATTTTTTTTCGAAGTAAGAGTAAAAAAAACGTGACAACCTTTTTTTAAACGCGGATCGATTTTTATATATAGCCCGAATATTGTCGTTTCTCAAACTGTGAACTTCAACCCCTTTGCTATATATATATATATATATATATATATATATATATATATATATATATATATATATATATATATTTATATATCAAAAATATAAAAGTGATATATGTCGCGTTGAAATAGAACGATATATCTCATGTCAGTAAAATAAATATTATATGTAAATATATTTCTTACACGAATAACAATGTGAATGCATCGAAAATAACACAAACTCAATTTGTTACGTTTTATTTATATAATATACATATATTTTAAAATATATTTTTAATTGATTTTCGATATATATATATATGTATATGTATATATAATAGTTTAAAGTGTTCTAAATTTTATGGAAAGCGCTATATGAAAATCAACTTATCCTATGCTGCATGTTCCTTAATTAAGACTGTAACGAAGTTTAACTTCGATGTCATCATGTCGATGTCTTCGGATAAATTTATTTTATATTGATCCAATTTTCATGAGTTTGATAAAAATAATCTCGATATTGATATATAAAGTCACAATAATCTTAATATACTTGTTAATTAGTAACTCTTGTAAATAGAAAAATATTCAATCTTATAACAAATTATATTTGAGTATAATTTAAATTATATTGGAAAACAGGATATTTATTCTTAAAAAAAAAGAAAAGGATAGCGTCTTAAAAAAAAAATAGTACTGTCCTGCCAAAAAACAGTACGAATGGTCACCGTATTCGTATGACAATTACGATGACATGTACTATGTATAAATAGGACTTTTTCGTTTTTTTTTTTCATACTATATTATTTTTATTTTACAGAAAAAGATCCTTATCCTGTGGAGGCTTTACCGACTTGCAATTACGCCCTGAACGTTTGCCACAGTGAAAGATCTTGTACTGCACTTTTTGACACTTTTAAGGCCGCGTGCAGAGCAAGAGATGGAGATTGTCGAATGGACGATAGGTAAACTTTGTCACTAATCGTAAAATAAAATGTCGAGATAGAGTAAACTTTGACATTTTTCTTCTTTTTTTTTTTCTTCAACGTAGTCTTTATCTATTTTAATACCAGTCTACTAGAATAGATAGAATTACATATATAATAAATATACGACAAAAATAATGAAAATATAATATGTGATATTCGTATAAAGGAAATATAAATATTTTTTTTTCATTAGATTATATATAGAATTATTCTGAAATATTTATTTCGTTATATTTTTTTTTCATACGATTCTTTATTATCATAGTCCATCGATATTGATTGTTTTTTTTTCTATTTTTAGTATGATAATAATCATTTCTATTCGTATATATATTCAAGATGTAATTATACTTGTCATTTTAATTGTATAAATTTCTAAAAATATATTATACAATAATATTTTTTTAACATAAAAAATACTTCAATACTTAGATAAATGAGAACGTTAATATTTTTGTATACTTTGATTGTATAAATGAAATATTTGAATTATTTTTTTATATGAATAATAAAATAATAATTAATAATAATAATTTAAAGCTTGAATATTTCAAATACTAAAAGCATATATTTTATATATAATATATAAAATTTAATTAAACATATGTCACTTTTCACAGTCACAATATATATATATAATAATTATTACATCTTTGTCGAAAATATGAAAATAGCGTATAGTTGAAAACGCTTTGTACACACGTGTCATGAGTAGAACAAGCGTAGACTTTTAATCACCCTGTATATGCGACGACCGCGTCTATCGTGTTAGTTAAAACGTGTTTTGCAACGAAAGTTCCGGCGGGCCACGTCGAACGATGGCCAATTTGGAGGCTTTAACGTCGGATGTTCGCCATTTTTTGTACGCGTGATCGGCCTGAAAAAAAAAAGTTCCACTTTCTCGTATCTCGGGCACACGAGCCTCGGGCAATTTTCCTAATTTGTTTTGTTTCAAAGTCGTTTTTCCGGAGGTTCCGAAATGAAAACACTTTTTAAAGTATCCACGTGATCACGGCGACACTAGACTATATATCTGTATATATTATTTATAAAATAAAATAAAAAAAAAGATAAGTATTATTAAAATGGAAAGATGTCAATTTGCCGCTATCGAATTGTAATATAATGCAAATCGATTATTTGATAGTAAAAAAAAATAAAAATCATATTTTTTATTGGTATATACAATTGTGATCAAAAAGTAAGGTGAAATTGTCATTTAAAATTCCCGGGTAAATTGTATTTTTTTCCTAGGTTAGTACAACTGTCTATAACATTTGCCAAATGTCTGTTTGTCAAAAGGTTTAATTATCGTTCCGCAACCACCGTATTTATCTAATTTGGCTCCGTACGACTTTTGGTTGTTCAACAAACTCAAAAGGCCAATGCGGGAATGTCGTTTTGACACGATTAAGAAGATAAAAACTGAATCGAAAAAGGTCTTGAAGGCTATACCGGAAAAAGACTACTTTGAAGACTGGAAAAAGCTTTGAAAGGGATAAATAAATAAATTCACCTTACTTTTTAATTACAGTGTTACATATAAATTTTAAAGTTATATACATCAATCACATTTATAAGCATCAATTTTCAACGCCAAACTTTTTATAAAAATTCTTTATACAGATGACATCTGGACTTTGTTCAATTACTAAAAAAATATTCCATCCATTATATAAAACGTAATAAATACTTAAAAATATCACAAATAATAAAAATAATGTAATAATTTGAATAATATTAATAAAAAGTGTGATAAATATTGTTTTCATAAATAAAAATAAATTATTATAAGCAATAATTTCATTTATTTCGATATTTCATAGAAACAATAAATTTGTTAATGCAATCAAAAATTCTCAGTATATATATATATATATATATATATATATATATTTATTTTAAATTCTAAAATATTTATTATATATAAATAAAATTAAGTTATTTATCTTGATTTTAAAATAATAACAATACATAAAGTTATTATTTATATATTATATTTATAATACAAAGTCTCGGTAATAATATGCGGACAAAAATCTGTCCCTTATCAAAAACAGTATATAAAGTACGATAACAAAAGTAATGCTCGCATTATTATATTTATAAAATAACAAGTATACACGGACTAAGGTGCTCTATTATAATATGATCACGATATTTTTCCTTGCGAGAGAAAAACGAGGTTTCGCCGCCATTTGAATTTCAAATTTGTCATAAATCCTCAGTCAAGCGGGTCGGTTTTAATAGCCTCATATATGTATATGTATATATATATATATATATATATATATATATATATATATATATATATATATATATACATATATAAATATGTATATATCACAGTGGCAGACGATGATTTAAATATCCCCTGAATGCTATATTCTCAATCGTCATTTTCAATTAATAAAAATTTTGGTATAAATATTATAATGATAAATATATTTTTTTAATATAAATAATAATCACTTAAATATTGTATATTGTAATTGTTTAATTAATTCTCGAATAAATCAATTATTCAAAATCTAATTGATGATATTATTCAGTATGCAGTAAAATTGATATTCGAATCTTTAGAAAATCCTTCTCAATTTTTCACATAAAAATTGAATAAAAATATATATTAAAAACAGTACTAATTTTTATATTAAAAATATGATATAAATATAAAATTTCTATATATCGAAATAAATACTAAAAAAAAAATACTCTTTGATAATTGCCTGTCACTGTATTACACGTGCCCATTTTTTCGCATGAAAACTCGCATAAGCGCGTATCTTGGAAAACTCTTCTTTATTTCAAGAGGCATAAATTGTATCAGATTTACGTATACACACACACACACACACATATCTGCACAATTTTTCCTCCCACTGAGAAAATTTCACGTCGACTCAAGGCCTCCCTCTGCGTATTATTAATATTAATATTATTATTGTTATTTTCTGTCCTCATTTTCATTTCGTGTCGCCGCCTTTTTTTTATTATTTGATATTATTTTATTTATTTTTTTTTTGTTTGCAAGAAGGGAGAAAAAAATTATTTTAATTTTGCGACGAAAATTGCGCCCCGCCCGCAGGACGGACCTTCTTGTAAATGGGCGCGATTTAATTTGCAATTTCACCTTAAATCGCGTGAATAATTGCAACATTACATCTCGAGTTCGCGTAATGAATGTACTCGCTCGAAATCGAGCCGACGACTCGCTCGTTCGTGAATGTGTGCGAGCGTGCGCGTGCTTATTTATCGAATTTTCCACGGCGGTTTTCCCGGGGAAATGTCGCACTTGATTCATTTCAAACGACGTACATTATTCTAAATTTTAATTATTTTTACTCGTAATGATGTTTGAAAATTTTAAACAATTTTCGTATGAAATTCGATAATATTAAATTACAGATCTGAATATGAATTAAATGAAAAAAATCTTAATTTAATTTTGATTCAATTTCGCTTTCACAAATATATATATATATATATATATATATATATATATATATATATATAACACGCTAATTAACAGTGCGCATTTAGAAAAAAAAAATTCCGACAACGTTTGAAATAAAAATGGAATGTCCTGCGGCAAAAAACGGGTGACATTTTTAAAACGTTCGCGAAATAAAAGAAAAACTTTTAAAAGGAGTAAATTTGGAGTCCATTCTCTTACTCTAATGGGGGTTTATTATTAGAAATTTCGCAATTTTGTTTTCATTCTTGACTTTTACTTCTTTTTTTTTGTTGTATACGTATTTATAAACTTTTTTTTTAAATTGTAATTACGCCTGTTTGTCTTTATTTTATTACCGTGTCAATATACAAAATAATAAATCTATTTCAAGAAATGTTTTTATTTTGATATTCATAATTTTATTATGCGTTATAATCAATCAAAATGGTTACACAATAAGGCAACTTTATCATTTTAATAAATTGTATATTTTTTGATCGACAATTGGTTATTATTTTTTTATATATAAATTATACGTACTTTTGACGTCGTTTAAAACTGAAGCTCTCAAATAGTCTGAGCCGTATGAAAATATATTTTAAAGTTGAAAATATTTTTGTCGTAATATAAAAAAATCAATATTTTTATTATATATAGATTTTTAATAAATTTTGTTCGTGTATTTTCATGTGTATGTGCACAGAGATCAATGTCGCGAAGCATGGGCTGGTCTTCGAATGTCACCACTGTTTGGCTGCATCTGTCCCAATAATCACATGAAGAAACGCTGCGATCGCATCTTTGCCATGGTCAACCATAATCCGTGTATCGGTAAGCAACAACAAAAAAAAAAGCAACAACAACAAAAATAAACAAACAGAAAACAAATTTCCAGAAAAAAAATATATATATATCCACTCACTCACCGACCACTAGCAAAACAGCCACCGTGCTCGTATATATATATTTGCTCATCACTTTTATTTATTTTTTTTGGTCACCAGCAACCAACAAATCCACAACATATGCCGGAGATGCTTCGCCACAATCGTATAATTTATTAAATGTTTTAAAAACAACATTTCAGTATTAAAAAAATAGGACTTTTGGGGCGCTATAGCATCGTCCGACACATGACATATCATCATATTCTCCCTCAAGCGGTATATATATGAAAAAAAAAATAAAAATAAAATAATAATATATACACGAAAAAGCTAAATATATATCTCTCTATATATATGATATGATATGATAATTATTTAGCAAATGTACGCCGACGTATGATTTCAAACGTTTCACCGTATAAACACGAAAATATCATGAATATTCATGCTTTTTACATACACACCAAGTGTTCGGCGTACATTTGCTAATAATAATGTTGTCAACTTTCACACTGTCCCGAAACCTTTCACACTTTTAGCTTTGATGCCGCTCACAAACTCACTCGAGATGGACATGAAGCAACGGTGAAACATTAAATTGAAACATGCCCCTATATATATATAAATATATATATATACATATTTTATACCAATTATTTTTTATTTTCAATATGAAAAAATATATATTTTATTCATGAAAATTCGAAAGAACGACTCGGTGTGAATCAATATTTATATTTATATATATATACATATAAAAACAGTATCACTTTTGCTTAATCGACATCTCAAAATTGTTATGGTATGCTCCTTACAAGCATTTCTACTTCTTAGGCACACCGAACACACAAAAAAAAATAGCACAATCACACTTAGTAGCTCGCGACATTAAAAGCATTCATATTAATATTAAATCAATCGAAATCGAAACATTATTATATATAAGTGCTTTTAATGTTGAAAGCTTTGAAATGATACTGTGTAGCTAAATATATAAAACTCTAGACAAATATATATATATATATGCTTCTCACTAACTGACCTATCCGCTATCTTTTAAATGTTTTTATTTACAACTTCCATATATCAAAGGTAAAAATAATATTGAAAAAGGAAAATAAAAAAAAACACATTTATACAACACTAAAAATATATATACAGTATGTAATTATTATTGTAATATATTTATATATAATATTGTATTGAGTATGGTTGCGATGTAAGAATGTCCCATTTATAATCTTCAATTCTACAATACATTATACAATTGTGAACACCACATAATTACTATATACCATATATTGTGTGAAATATCGTTAAATTGTCTACTTACATACAGAATGTAACATAATTAATATATTCATTGTAGATTCGCAACACGTAATATAATTAGTGTTGAATTTCAAGCAAAACTAGGAACTTGTTCATGTTTCAATACATCGAAATCAGTACTATATATACATTGAATAAAATACGTGATATATGCTTATTCCATTAGTCCATTAGCTGAACGAATAGTTTTTGGATTCGTATGTAAATTTCTAACATTTGGACTATACATAGAATATTTGTTATATTCAATAGTATTTCGAATACATTACGATTTAAATCATACTAATTATTCGAGTGTTTATATATATATTATATGTACGTACGTATATATTGCAATAAATTAAATGTAAATATTCGGCGTTGAAATTATGAAAAAGTTGCTATCGTGCGTTCAATTGAGATGTGCGCACTTTGAAAAGTGTCTGAGCGGACTTTGTGTATTATATTTATTATAATAATAAATTATATCGAGATCGAGGGCGGCACAAAATGGGGATGAAGCGGTCGTAATTGAAGGCGAAATTTTCCGCGAATGCTGAGATGCTATTTTGTAAATGTTTACTTCTCTAATATATATATATATATATATATTTATATATAGATATACGTATTTTGTGAAACGATTGCGTAAACTTTTGTCCGATGGGGTATTATCAAGTTTGCTTCGAGAGTTTTCCCGGTCATAGCTAACGTGGAAACATCTCGCGAACAAACACCAGTACAGTGCAACGTGGGGTTTGGCGGTCGCTATAGGAAAAGTTTTCAAGAGCCGTTTGCAGCATTTTCAACCCTCCCAATTATCAGCATATTTGCAAATATTTGTTACGCCCTCGGGGTTGTGGTATAGTATATATATATATATAAGGGGTAGTGTAGACGGAAAATCGGAATTTTGCGGCGAACCATTTCTACACTCGGTGCGTTGGATGTATCTACGAATTTTCCTTATCTACTTCGTCTTCTCTCTTTTGCCTTTTCTGCCTTCTCGCTCGTCCTCCAGAGATCAAATAAATTTCCCATATAATGAGATTTTCCCGGCCGGATGGGCGTATGATGAACAGGGATTTAATAGTCAAGATTTTATTACGGTGTCAAACAGCAGGACTCGAATCCTAATTTGTTATAAAGTTGGACCTAAAAGTTATGGGAATTTCCTTTATATCATAAAAAATATTTTACGTAATATTATCTTAAATTTATTCGATCTAAATTTAACACTTTAAGTTAGAGTTTCATCAAGTTATAATGCCGTTTTTAAAAGTCAAATTTACACAACGAATTAATTTAAAAGAATAATAATAAATAATGCCGCAAAATTATACCGGAACTTTTTTATCATTCACAAATTACATATTCACATTATAATTTAATAAGGCAACAATTGAATAGTACAAACGGAAAATATTTAAGTAAAATACAACCCCCCGCCTCCCCTTCTAACGGGCCGCTTTTCTTTCATCCGACTCGTTATGATAATAGAAGACATTTACATGAATACATTAAAATTTATGATTCGGCATTATTTTATATTTATTATTATTATGATTATTTTATTTCGAGGATGCTTTTGAAATTTCAAAAAGGTAAGGGGGGGTACGATTCGACGCGATAAAGCGACGGGTCGACACAAATAAATGCGACACGCACGCGAAATTTAAATTGTCTAAAAATCAACCCCTGTTACAATTAGATCGAAGTAAAACTCCAATAAAAAAATATTATAATTTTATATTGTTTATAATAGTATAATATTTTGTTTAATATGAATGTATGAAAAATATTCTCGTATAAATACAGATAAATGAATTTAATTCAAACCGAATCGCGGTTTCAGCTGTAATATTGCGGTAACGTTTTTATATTTCGCATTCGCCATTTTCATATGCAAATATGCGATTGGCGATTATTCTGTTTTATTATTTGAAATGGAAAAGCAATTGTCGTTCCGGTGTATTATTGAATTACGTGAAATAAAATTGCAGTTGTACGTAGAGTAAATCTCGAATCTAAAACTTTATTTAAGAATTGGGTCGAGTTTAACCGACGTCAAGTTGAACTTCTATTCCATTGAACAAATCGAGAAAATTGCTGTGACGTGTAGCCGTTATTGATTTTAACCCTTGAATACGATTTATTGTGTGATTTTTTTACTGTTTACCGAACTAAAATTAGTAATATAACGTATTTCTCGGAATTATATTATTGGACGCACGAAGTAATAATTTCGATATAAAAAATTGCAAAACTGATGTGGTGTATATCAATTTTTGCATTATCATGATAACAAACAATAACATATATATATATATTAAACATGAACATATTTTTGTGATATTTTTATGTAAACAAATACAAAGCATTCTACATACATTTAAAAACAAATCAATTTTGTGAATGAATGTTTTAGTGACAGTGAAAAACTTTTAATGTATGGACTTGTGAAAAAAGTGTTTAATAGTTGTAAAAATACATCAATTTTCTCAGATGAATAATATTAAAAATTCGATTATAGTTTTTTCACAATTATTACAATTTAAATATTCAACAATGATTTTTATTAAATATGAAAATTGATCTGAGAGAGTCGATTTGTTGATAGTCATATTAAAATTTTGGACGATTAATGGGCGTGTTGAATTAACGTTGGTACATTGATGATGATTATGATTATGATAAGATCGAGATAATTAGAAACAAAAAATATGCAAAAAAAAAACCAAAAGTACTGGGTGTACATTGTACGGGGTGGGTTGAGCAGAGGTGCGGTCCGCGAGGGGCGAAATAGACCTCTTCCTGACGAGATGGCAGAAGCTGAGACACGCTCCGAGAAGGCCAACATCAACGCCGCCGACTGACAGACATCCGGACAGGTTCAACCTTCATCCGAGCAAGCTGCCCGATTCAAACAAACATCACGGACACCATCATCATCATCAGCAGGAAAAACCGACGATGACATCCGGCCACAAAGCCGCCTCGCTAGAATACAAATCTAACGTGACTCGTTACGTAGCACCGGACGGCACCATACTTCTGGTGTCCGAAAATGGTACGCAGGTCATTACCGATGCTGGAGGCGGCGATTTAATAAGGGCCATTATAAAAGCAATGGGTCACAGGTCAAGAGCTTTGACCACGTCGACACCAAGGCGTCATCGTCCTAACGCGAATCAATCTCGAACCAATCCCGGTGAGAACCACGCAAGATGTGATTGTTTACATATATATTATATATATATATATATACATATCAATATATATATATAAATACCTTTTGCTGTGTATTTTATATACTCTTTATAATTATTATTCATTTTTATATCTATATATATATAGATATGTTACTGTGAAACATCAATTATTATTATACAATAGAATCGAAATGTAAATTGAAAAATTCACATTAATATCATAATATTAATTATTATGTATATATATATAGCAATAATCGTTTTATATTTCATATTGAATCATTATATTATAGTTGAATTATAATGAGATAGTTAAAAGACGATTTATTATATACAATAATATTTTATTTTATAATAAAATTTAAATTATCTCACAATCGATCGTCTTCAACTAACTCGTTCGATTCTTAAATATATGAAATATAGTACGATATAAAAAAATATATATATTATTGCACACTGTTTATTTTTGCGGTGAATTTCGATATTTATTAATCGATCGATATTTGTTCATGATAAAAGAAAAAAAAATTGATTTTTACAGTGACATAGAGTACATATTATATTATTATTATTATTATTATTGTAAACTTTTTTATTATATTTTGTTGTAAATTACGCGTTGTTGTGTTTTCCGAGAGCGACTTGTTTGAAAATGGAAAGCGTTTGAAGTGTTCGATTGTAAACGCGCGATAACGGGCGCCTTTCTGGGAAATTTTCCATTATTTTTCCTTACATCATCGTTTTATTTTCCTTATTATCATTTTTATTTTTTTTTATTTTTTTTTCGCATACAGTATATATAAATAATAAAAATGTATTCGAAATTATCCATTGAACGGTTACGATTCCGTGATTTATTTATTTTTTTTTTACTGCGATATTTTTACAATTCATATTCGACGTCTTATTTCATTTACATTATAACAATAATATTATATTTACTTTACGTATATTGATTAATATTTAATCTTTTTTAAATTATTTTTTAGTAAAAAAATCATACAATTAAATTTATTTACGTAAACTAGTAACTTTCATAAATGATCGACTTCATATTTTTGTAATAAAAATTGAACACAAGAATATTTTCACGAATAAAATATAATGTTTTAATTTTTTTTATATATATAAAAAAATAATATTTTGCGATATTAAATATTTATTCGTGAAATTTGTATTTAATTTTTGATCTTATTAGATTAAAGCATATATCATATATTCTCATTTTCACTATATAAAAGTCACTTTATTATACATAATTTATATATCACATTTTCCCATACGGTGCACGTTATCGAATCACTATAGTAACCATTAAAAAAAACATTAAATATAATATAATGATTGGATAAAGTAGCTGCAACTGAAAATTGAGCATAGAGAGAAAAACGGTTTAGCAGACTTTCGGTTCAAATTGCGAGCGAAAATCGTTGCAGTTACAGACAGAAAATTCATAAAAATCAACAAAATTTTTGAAAACAACAACATCAAAAACAGACAATATCAATCGCTCTTTTTAAAAAAAAATAAATAAAATAAAATACTATCTACATCAACATGAACATAACGACATTTTACACGAATAATAAATATAAAAACACGAGACAATCAACACGACGTGGAAACAACGCAACAAACAATAAGATAATGTAAGTAATAAAATATAACATAAAACTGGCACTTTAAGATATGTATGAACACTAGTGATTATTATTATTATATTATAGATGATATATATTTATATATATATTATAGGGATTGATTGTTAAATATATATATACTTATTATTATAAGAATCACCACACTAATTGAAAAAAATTAAGTACACTTGTTGCCCATTCACTTATGTGTTAGATATTATATATATTATATATATATATTAAATATTATATATTATATATATTATCTCTGAATCTGTCTTCCACTGCAGCTTTTGTTCTCTCGCTGGACTATCGACTGCTGAACGATTGAAAGACACTAAAATTTTTTGACGTTGTCATTGAAGCCTAGATTATTTATTTATTAATTTTTATTTTATTATTTTTGATTTTTGACTTTTAATTTCATGTGTTAAATTCGATAAATGTCGTTTGTTTGTACACGTACATACATATATATATATATATATATATATATATATATATATATATATATATATATATATATATATATATATTTGTACACGTGAATTTATTTATTTATTTATTTATTTGATTGTGTCCACTTCAAATGTTTTCATCACTTTCAATCTGTTGCCGTTTGTTATTTGTTGTTTTATCTATGTTTTATTATTTTATATAAATATATATATTTTTTAGTTAATGTTCTTTATTTATGCGTGTCAGCCGACAGATGCTTTCGATGTCACTTTCATGTGTCTGATTTTTATTTATATATATATATTTATAAATATATATATATATATATATTATTTTGTATGAAATACATATTTTCGAATGAATCTAAATGTTGTGGTGCTGATTCAATGGTATCAGATTATTTGATGTTCAATGTTGAGTGTTAAAATATGTATATTTTAGATTATGTGAATTAAAAACAAAATAGATTTTCTTTCCGGGCAGTTTTTAGTTACACGTTATCGGTTTAATATAAATAAACATTATATATGAAATTTATTATATATGAAAAATACTGACTAAAAACTGTCAGGTAAGTCGAGCTTTTGCTCTCTTCTCTCTTCTCTATTACGATCTAATTATATTTCCATTTTGCATGTTTGCATGTATTGCTATTTTTTTCTGCATTTTGCATTATATAAGCATGCGTTTTGCAATTGCATTTCTATCTACTTTACAACTGTAAATTTTTTATTATTATTATAATATTTATAATTGCGAACAATATACGCGAAAAAAAATCATTTTGTATAATATTAAATATATATATATATATATCGATCGATGAATTCTAAATAAAATTTTACTATAAACATCAATATTTCGGTATTAAAAATATTATTTAATAAATAAAAAAAATATTTTAAAATCTGTCCACAGATTTAAAATATAAAATAAAAATAATTTCACTTATATATCGTTATATGATAATAATAAAAACAACATCGTCGTATATAAGAGCGAATCCCGCTCGGTTCGTTGATAAATTTAATACGATGATAATAATGATAACGACGAATAGTAAGAGGCTTTCCGTGAAATTAATCTTCTCATTATTAATGTGCCGAATCTTTTGAAGATTACGTGAAGAAACTCCTCATTTCCTTTTTATCTGTCCACGAATGGCGTGTTTTCCGTTTAACTCGACATTTTTGCCCTAATATTCCATTCGAATTTTCCTACGTTTAATTCCTTCCTTTTCGGCTAAAGAATTATCTTTTCTTTAAATGCAACGTTTTGTTCTTATTTTTGAAGTATTATTCTGAAAAAAAAATTCATTTCTATTAAAAAAATACGTTCAAAAATTAACATCTTTTTTCTACTATATCAAACAAAGCATTTCACTCAAACACAATTTTAAAAATCAATAAATTATTATTTATATTCTGTTTTTTTTTTAAATGTATATTGATTATATTACATTCTAAAAACATTTTTTATATCTTAATAAAATATAAAATAATAAAAAAAATCATTTATCATTCTATTAAAATCTTAAAAGACTCGAATAGTTTATTTTTACGACTTTCAGATAAGAGTATATAAAAAATAAATGAACCTCCACTTTTATTGACCCTATATATTATATATTTTATATATATAATAACATTTTTACTCATTATTAATAAAACAGTTTTACTATTGACGGACTTCAAAGATAGCACATCATTTTTAAAAAAATCCAAAATAAAAATATATATATAATGTACATAAAATATTATTATAGAAAATAACGTTCTATATAATATATAAGAATAATTTATGAAATCGAAAAATAATGACTCCAACGCAAAAACGAAATACTAAAACACTTTCTAATGTATGTATTAAATTATGACGTATAATAAATTCAAATACGATCGACAACATTTATGAAATGATAAATAATGTATTATTTCGATTATTACTATTATTGTCTAAGATTTTTACTATATAATTATAAAATTTATATCACACATCACATGTCACGTTGTAAAAAAATCTATACTTTAACAATTTATTAATTATATGTACAACGAAATTAATATTAAATATGTACATATATATTATATATATATATATCATTCACTTATTATGACACATAAAATAATTAATACAGCACATGAACAAAAGCACTTTTTACAAACATTTTTCTTTTAAAAATTTTATACATATTACATAATCATTCACTGAAACTACATGATATTTAAAATGATAAACGAATAAGTTGAGATTTTTTTTATTTATATATATATTCATATAATATAAAAATTAATTATATATCAAAAAAAAATCTGAAAACGTTGCACATTCTAAAACTGCTTTATGGCTTTTCCTGTGCTTTTGGTGTTTCTTATACATTAATTTTTCAAAACTATATAATTATATATATGTATGTATTAATCGAAATATATATATATACATATATAAATTTACTGTGGCGTAGAAATTATTAAATATGCAGAAATATAGTCGACGTTTATTTAAATTGTAATCTCGATGTTTTAATCTTAATTGTTAGGTGTATTTCATTGTTTATTGTTCTGAAATTTTCAGTATTTTTATTATTTTACTGTCTTATGGACATGAATATATTACAGTGAAATACATCAAATTTTTTTACTTGTTCTTTTATTCGAATAGATTTGTAGAGCTCTTATTATTATACGGGATGAACTATAAATCAATAAAAATATTCGTATTATTCTAATATATATATATATATATATATATATATATATATATATATATATATATATATATATATATATTGATGTTATAAAATGCAATATTCATGCAAAATATTGACGATTTATAGTTTGTTCTAATTATTATTCTAAAATTTTCTCTACTAAAAATTTGACATCTATTCTTAAACTTTTCTATCTTAAAAAAAAGTAATTATCGATACGTCGAGTAAAATTATTGATGTTTTTTTTTTTGTAAAAAAAGAATAATATTTTTTTCTATTGGTAAGTATGATTAGTAATTGTACTTGGATAAATATGTTAATTTTTTTTTAATTCTAAAACGAGTGTAGTTCCAGTTATTTTTAATTCATTAGTTATGGTATTAAAAAAGTATATGTATTGAAAAACTATTGATGCACTGTAAAATTTTTGAAAATATTTAAGTGAATAAATTTAAATTTTATTTTATTTTTTATAAATATTTTTTTTTATTTTAAATTGTTATTTTAAATATATATACAATATTCTAGTATTGATAAAATGTTGAGTATTGATTTTATTATTTTTTTTTCAACTTAAGAGGTCAAAAAAAGTACATTTTACAGCGCTTTCAAAAGTTTTTCTCGATCGTAAGTGTAAATAAATTTGAATAAAAAAAAAATTGAACGAAGGACAAAGACACTCATTAAATATGACGATTTCGCGTGTATGACACGATAACAAAACTTCATGGAAAGCTTTGGCGAAATTTCAGCCAACGCGATATCGCCGGACGGCAAGAAAATAACGCCGAACAAGACGACTTCCGCATCCGGCGATTGGGTGTCCGGCGTTGACCTGATGCCAGACGATGGTCTGGAGATTGACGAAAATCACATCAGTCCGCATGTGATGGAAGAAGGCCATAGAAGGCTTTACGGGAGACCGGGAAGACGCAAAGGTGGAGGAACGACGCCAAAGTCCATTTACGGAACGGGACACGTCAATGGACACAGTACGTATATTTAAAAAAAAAACAAAGACTTCATCTTTAAATCGATTCTAATAAATAGTAAAAAAAAATGAAAAATAAAGAAGTTAACACATCGTAACGAGAGATTCCCCAGAGATTGATAAATATAGTTATATAAGATATTAATATTAATTAGCATAGATATCGTTTTAAAATAATTGATTTATTATGACAAAAAATATTTGACGAAAGAATTCTATTGACGAACAGTTGAATCAACGACGAAGATTTTTAAGCCATGCGTTTTGACGATTGATATTTTCCCCTGAATTTTAAATTCCAAAATTATCTGAAAAAAACGTCTATTTATCATTTCTCGAGATGTGGCCGAGATATTGAATTATCCTCAATTTAATTGTTTTTAATATTTCTAAAGTTTTATTCATTTTCTCCAAAACCCCCTTATTTGATATTTTATCGGTTCAAGATATACTTAGCATTCTCCGGCATCATCACAAATGTTTTTTGATTCCAGGGTCTAGTGTCCATAATAATAAATTAGCATTATATAGAAGAATAAAAAAAACATAACATCTAAACAATACGTATTTTCAATTCCATGTTTGTGCTCTTAGTCGTTAAAAACTTTTTCATGGCTATGAATTGCGTTCTACCTTGTAGAAATATATATATATATATATATATATATATATATATATATATATATATATATATATATATATATATATATATATAAGAAAAAATATAATTAATTTTATTACACGGTTATGAATAAATTAGTATACGGATGAAAAGTTAATATTAAAAATAATATAATGCATACTAAACAATCTTGCATGGGAATTCTCTCGTAATTTTCGCATTTGAATGTAAAATATATACAAAAGTTCGGGAACTTTTTGTGTTAATATTCACTGTGAAAGAAGATTGAATGATGAAGCAATTACTTCAAAACTGTTGCAGAGTGAAAGTCATTAACATCGGAATTCATTTTACATAGATATATACTTTAATTATAAGTTTTTAACTATATACTATATATAATAAAAACTGTCTCACGCATATAAATTTAAAAAAAAATATTTTTTTTTACATATATGTTTAATTTAGTTTAATAGCACCTTAAAAATATTATATAACGTTTGTAAAAGCAAAAGATACGTCATAAATATTTTCAGTATCTTTTGTTTCGAAATGCATAATTATAATCTTAATAAGTTTTTTTTGACGTCTGTTATATAACTTTTTTTTTATACGTAATCGTCATAAAAAATATTAACGAATCTCAATACTTAAATAAATAAAATAATAATTTCGCGGCTAATTATACGTAAAAAATTAAAAATAAAATAAATCGCGGATAATTCATTTAAAATATTCGATATAATTTAAATTTTAAAAAAATAATTCGTTAAATATTTAAGTAATCGTTTTATTGTACATGCATATATATATTTTATAATATTGTGCGATGCTTTTTTGATTGAAAAATTGATATGCATGTATAATTTTTTTTTCTGAATTTTTATTCCATAAAAGTGTTTCTTAACCGAATGTTTTTCTTTTCATTTTCAGATCGTGATATTTTGTACTATTTTTAATATATTTTTTTAATGCACAGGTTAAGAACCGCTGTATATATGTTATATATATAAATAGAAAATAAAACGAAAAATCGAGCTATAAAAATATTCAAGGAATATTTCTCGTAATGTCGGCCATTATTTTTAATTTTTAATATTTATTGAATATTTTTTTAAGCGTACGAAATATTTTATATAATCAAAAAAGTATCGGACACAATTATTAATATAATTAATTATACACGAGTTTGTTTTATTTTAATTTTATTTTTGCATTTACAAGTTCAATATTTTCCACGATTTTGGTAATGGATTGTCACCAATTTTTTATTTTATTATATATATATATATATATTTATTTTTTTTACAAAATAAATTGTGTTAGTCTTTTTTACCACTTATGTGTTTTTCGTTAAGAAAATGAGAAGGAATATTTTATTTTTTGGCACATAAGTGTATGTTTACTGAATATGCATTATGTATAATATTTTTATAAATGCGTAGTAGATATGAAAAAAAACAGTTATTTTTTATTATTATTGAAAATGAATATTTTCTTAGATATGATCAAAAATATCAAATTGATTGAAAGGTAGATGGCTTTTGATTTGTAATACTTCCACACGTTCAAAAATGAACTGATTTTGAACTGGTTTGATTTTATTTTGTTTGAAATTTTGACATGTTGACATTTTTTTAATTTATATAATTGATAACAACATTATTATGTATACATATTATATAAACTTGCTTATGAAATTTACATATGCAGAATTTGCTTTTAATTTAGCGTGTAGTTTTAAATTTTATTTATTTAGATTAATATTGAAAATGTTCCCTGCCCTGCCCCCCCCCCTTTAAGCCACATTTTATCCATTTTGATTATCATTATTATTATTATTATTATATATATATATATATAGGTTTTTTGTAATGTTTGAAAATTTACAGCATGAATTTTCACATTGAGAGCTTGGCAGTTGCAATGCGGATTGAATCCCTTATTTTTTTTAATTTCAATTTGTATAACTTGCCCATATATATATACAAACATATATTTATGTATTTAAAAATCAGTCTAATGTATTATCAGGTTCATTATATTGATTTTGTCAGCTGAGAAGAAAATCTGTAAAACAAAAATAATTTTTGATATATATGGATTATTTGATATGCGAAAATTTTATACGAATTTTCTAATAATAAAATTGATTTATAATATTTTAATTCTCCATATATATTGAAATGTGATCGATGATTAAATGAAATATTATGTAATTATATAATATAAAGTACAGGATATTCCGAGGACATCTATAGGCAGCTGGTGAGTGGCACGTAACCTCGTTATATCTAAAATTTAGGAAGTTTTGTTTTGTACGAGTAGAGCACAGGTTAGTAAAAGCACAGCACAGGTGGCCTTTTTAGCTTAGATCATCATGACTGACGAGCTCATGATTAAAGCATATCATTCTCCATCATCACTATATTGACCATTGAAATATTTTACAAATATGTAAAAAAAAAGAAATATGATAATTTAACTAACATGTGTAATTTTTATGTCATGTGTACCGTTTTTTCGGTTCAATTTTTTTTGCGAATTCAGAAATGTCATCTATTAATTTCGGTTCAAATAATTTCACATATCAAAGAATGTATGTGATTTTTATTATTTATTTTATTTATTTATTTATTTTGAAAAAATATGAAATAATATTTTAATTTGTGCTTAAAAATAATTTTTAATTATTTTTAAATTAGTGAAATATTTTTGACAATATTAAAAACAAGTTTTATATAAATTATTCAGTTCTATCCAAGATTTGAACCATTTTTTTTTCTCTGAAAATTAAATTTGAAAATTCGACAATAGAGTACTGAATTTTCCAAAAAATAATAAAAAAATCTATGAAAATATAACCCCAATATTAAAAAATTGATTTTATTTCAAAATAATCTATTACACTATTAGCCATTTAAGAAATTTGATATTATAACAAAATTTGTGTAATATTATTGAATCGCAAAACATTTCGAATATGAAATAATTAGAAGCATAATCGATAGATGTCTATACCATTTTTTTTCAAAATTTGTATAATTAGATTTATCCCCCGTATTTATATGCTTGTTTATCAAAATCTATTAAAAAAATATTTATTTATATTATGTAAAGGAATTGATACAATACGGAATAATAAAATAACAACAAATATCATAATGTCCCAACAACACAAAACATTCAAAAATTCTATTTGTATCGATTCCATTAAAAATGCATATGTAATTTCATATGAAACAATTTGAAACGACAATTCAATACCAATATCGTTTACAAAATATTCTTATATATGTTAAATTTTTATCACAATCGGATTTCAATCGTATTATTTTTTTTTCGTTTTGTTTTGGCTATAATGAAAATCGTCTTTTTATATGCATATTTTGACAGTGAGACCAGTTTTTATTTTCGAAATTTTTGACTATAATTATAATATAATTAATAATTTTAACATAACAGAACGTATTGGAGAAGGATTTACAGACGGTGATGAAAGCACAAGAGTTAGCCTTCACAGTACTTGTCATCTTGCTTTGGATCGCTGCATCAGAGATAAATCATGTACCACAGCATTAACTCCAGTATTACAAACCTGCGATGTTTCACGGTAATTCACAATTTATTAAAATATATATATATATTTTATATAACAAATTTATAATATTTTTAAATAATATATTTTTTAAGGTGCGAACGAGAAGGCTGTATGGAATCGTTGAGGAATTTTTATCGTACTCCGAACGTTCAATGGAATTTAGAAATCGCCTTCTGTCTCTGCAAGTTAGTTTTTATTATAAATTTCACGTTTCATTTATATTTAAATTTATCCGTATTGATTTTTATTTAAATATTTTAAAGAAAAACTGACAACAAAGACGATCCGTGCATGAACGCCCAAGAAAAACTTCATCCGATCTGTGCTCAAAGAGAACCCGGTGCTCCTTTGCCAGCATGTCATGTTTTAGCTCAAAGCTGTCGTGAACAACCAGACTGCCGGTAATTAGTGTGAAAATATTTCTTTATATATATTATACATTTTTCTTTATTTATAATATTTGCTTTGAAAATATCAAGGAGTCGTCTTGAACTTTACGAACAATCTTGCGCCGTGGATTCTGTTACTAAAAAATGCGCTGGATCTGCCGAATCTTGCAGGACTGCTGTGCTTGACATGCTTGGAACCGAATTAAGAACAGCTTGCGCTTGTAAAGGCACCGATTATAGCCAGCTCTATGATTGTCTTGGATGGCAACGTTTGCTCTGGCTCAATCCTTGCGTTGGTAAGAAGTTTACTTTTTTATACTTAACACGTATTTTATTACATAATTAATTTTCATAATGCTCTTTTATAGTTGAATCTCAAAGCGATTTTCATATCAAAACATATGGATCTGGATCTACACCGTCGATGCCTGATAACGTCGTTAGAACCGTTCACGTATCTGAACCTGAAATAATTTATCATCATCACACTACAAATATTTATCGTTCGCAACCAACGTATCCAACATCGGCAACCATAATGATTCCCGTTGAAAAACATCC
This sequence comes from Leptonema lineaticorne, assembly GCA_024500535.1. Taxonomy (NCBI): domain Eukaryota; kingdom Metazoa; phylum Arthropoda; class Insecta; order Trichoptera; family Hydropsychidae; genus Leptonema; species Leptonema lineaticorne. Next base: position 17,677,552 of record JANIJI010000008.1, read on the forward strand.
GACTAAATTCTCCGATATACAAGTCAATCCGAATACTAATAACGGTAGAAAAATTGAAGTTGAAATTCAAGGATCCGGCAAAGCTCTGATACCGGCACCCACTGAAATTCAAACGACCGAAAAAATTACCGAACCTGAAACAACAACAACGACGACGACGACAATATTACCAACAACAGTAACCGAGGAGGAGACAACAACTACATCAACAACCACAACCACCACACCGGAACCGATCAAGTATTGTGTTGTACAAAGACCGGAATTGGACGATCAGTTCGTGCAGAAAGGACACACTAAACGAGTAAACTATATTTTCATTATATATAGTATAAATTAATCGACGAATTTTTATTTTATATATATATATTGTTTTAGCTCTATCGCGATTCGGAATTAGATTGTTCAGAATTGTGTCATTGTGACGGTCAACTTTCTGTATCATGTCATGCAGTTTGTGTTCAACATGCTCCATGCAGAACCGCATTGGCATTTTATAGTCATGCTGCGCCCGCTTATCAGGCATATCGTGGTCGTTGTTATTGTTACAGTGGAAATTTCATTTGCATGAGACCTAATCCAGGTTAAAATATCATAAATAAAAATATAAATAATATAAATTTAATAATTTATTTTTTTAAAAATCGTTTTTTTTTTATTTCAGGTGAATATAGTTTAGCTCCGGGTGTATATTTGTTGCTCGGTTTCAGCTCTCAAGACGAAGCATTGTTGAGACCTCATACAAGACTTGGTCTTGAGGACGCCGTCAGGGTACTCCAAGAATATATGGTGTCGCTTGCTGAAGACGGAGTAATTTTAAATCTCATTCATAACTACTAAGAATTGTATAAATATTTTACTAATGTTATATTAAAATGTTTTCAGACAAATTGTACTTTAACACTTTTCAATATAACGAATGAAAATATGATCATAGCAGCAGGTATTCCACCAAATCAACGCGAGAAGAATTCTAATCCTTTTACTCTACTCGATATTGATAAGGTATACTATTTTATCTATATTAAATGAATTTTATAAAATACGAAGGTCTATTTTCAATTGACATTATTCTTTACTTAAATTACGGAGTAAATTCTTCAAATCTAAAAAAAATAAAATTTGAACTATATAAAAGTCTGAATTAAAATAATATTTTTCCAGCATGAATATAATTTATTTCCAATATTTTTTTTTATTTCCGATGATTGTGATTTTCATTGATTTAACAACAAATCTGTTTAACAAAAATCATTTACAGACATAAATAATTATTCGTATACAAAATGTAAGTATTAGTATACTACTGTGACCAAAAAGTAAGGTGAAATTTTGATTTAAAACTCCTGAGAAGGCAGGTAAATTATATATTTTTTCAGGTTGTTAGGACTGTCCATAACATTTACCAAACATCTATTTGTCAAAAGTGTTTTTACAACTCTTGCTTCCAACTATCGTATTTGCCCGATTTGGCTCCGTGCAACTTCTGACTATTCAACAAACTCAAAAGGCCATTGCGGGGACGCCATTTTGACACGATTGAAAAGATAAAAAACCGGAAAAAGACCATTCCGACAGTTTCGAGGACTCGAAAAAGCGTTGGCAAAATTACGTTTTATCGGACGTGAATTACTTTGAAGAGGATAAAATTGATTCGGAAGAATAAATAAAAAATTTACATTTTATTAACAAATTCACCTTACTTTTTAATCACAGTGTTACAATTACGTGTTATGATTTCATTTATTTAAAATAATAAAATATAAATTAATTCATATAGCTTTTTACTAATATATTTTTTTTTTATATTTACAGGTCGAATGCATTGGTCTATTGGAGACGATAAAAGCTAAAATCAATAGTCAAGATTACGATATATCATCCCATTTACTATTGTCAATATTCAAAATAGCCGAAGTGGACGTGGTATATCCACCGCCTTCGGGAGCACATCGCGGAACATCGTCCAGCTCCATCTTAATATGGTGTGCAATATTATTACCGAACATTATCGACTGTACATTAGTTATAAGATGCGTTAAACTTATCGCGCACAGGTCGATGTTGAGCGTCGTCGTTGCTCACTTTTTATACGACACGTTCATAAGTTATTTGACGATAATTAAATACAAAAAGAGTAGTATCGTGTCGTCTATTTCACGCGCGCTAGTCGTACGTTATGTGTATTTACGTCGTGCGTTGTTATTTTACGTCGTTTCATCTGTAAAATTCATAGCTCGCTACTATTATTACTCCACACTGTTACTGTTAAGTGTTGTTAATGGTATATGTCCGGTCAATATGGCAACGGTAGCTTTTATTATTATCATTATGATTATTATTACTAGACTGAAGACTGACGTTTTCATACTATTTTATTATTATTATTATTATTATTGTAAGCTGAACGGTACGCCTATTTTTCTATTGTCTCGGTGCATTCTTGTCGGATTGGCTAACGTTTATGATCGAAATATGCCCGATTTTTACGGTGCTATCAATCTATATGATGCTGTCAATTTATCAATTATGATCAATGAACGCTATAAAATCAACGAAAATGTATCCGGATTATTTTTAGACTTCCTCACTCCGGCCGTTTATCAGCAGCATAAGCTTATCGGCGAAATGACCGATAAGCTTTCATTTCATTCGTTCGTTAGATAATCATAAGAAGCTTTAATATGGCTGTAGCTAGTGTCTTGTATGTTAAGCTAAATTTATAGCTTAGAGGAATTTTTCTTTTTCTTTTTGTTTTTTGTGTAGTTTCCATTCAATTTTATTTATATTATGTGTCACGGTGACGATGGGTTTTTAGTTTCAATTTCGATTTGTTCATCAAACCTTCAAACAAAATACTGAATAACTAAATAGAATCATAGCATATATTTGATGCACAAATCAAAATTTGGACCCAATTTAATGAATTTACCGTGACATATACCACATTTATATAAAATATCATAATATCATTGATGTCCGTAGCTAAAATTCACAAGTATAAATATATTTATTAATACGTGCCGTGAAATCGATTTTTTTCATATCACTCTACTTACTCATTTTTTTTAAAAGATCTAAAATGAAATAAAAAACTCATAATAAAAATATTGTTTGTTCGTATTTTGAATCGATATTACTTATATGAAGAAAATATAAGATTTCACTGTACGTATAAAAGAAAAATATTCGTCAAAATACATTTTCATTCATTACATTGAAATCGAAAATTCTTCTGCTGATTTAAAAAGAGATTTCAATTGAATTTCTAATTAACTGCACATTTTAATCTTCATTGCCGTATTTATAATATGCGAATATGTTATTGTTATATTGCTTCATTGTGTATTTTTGAAAAAAAAATGGGTATTTTTAAAGTTTTTTTTTATCATTTCGATTTATTTAACTTTTAAATTGTACAAAAGGAAGATTTTGAAAAAAAAAATAGGTGTGCTATCTATCGTTCGCTACAATTTTTAATAGAAAATATATAAGAAATTTTCGTATAACGTATGAATTGTTGAATCGATCGTGAAATTTTGTAAAATTTATTGTGATAGTCAATTACATATCATTTAAATATATTTGAGAAAAATATCGTAAATTACTATTCATATACTTATATAAAAAAATTTCTTTCGAAGATATATTTACAAAAAGAATACAATTGCAATAAATAAATTAAAAAATAATATATATATATATATATATATATATATATATATATACATATATATATATATATATATATATATATATATATATATATATATATATATATATATATTAATACATTCGTGATTCGCACAATGGAAATTCGTATCAACAACAAATTAGTTAATAATTTAATAATGAAAACAATTTTGTGTTTCTATACCATTTATAAAATAATTAACTATAATCAGATACTTAATATTCAAAAAAATGACTAAATTCCGGAAGAGTTATATATTTTAATTTAATATTTGGATGATTTTTACAATAAAAAGTAATGGAAAAGATCAAAATCAACATCATTTACTATTTAATAAGGCGAATGCGAAAACGTTTCTATTATTTAAAACAAACTATAAGTATTTCTACAAATTTCTTAATGAAGTACACAAATAAATCAATGTTCAAATTTAAAGATATTAAATTATATAACTTGATGGTTAGACAATCTGTTTATAATGTTAAAAAAAATATCAAAATATTTTGATGTTTCTTAAAAAAAAATTTTTTTTTTGACGTTCACATTTTTATGTATTTTATTAATGCATAAAAAGTTTAAAAAAATATATCAAAACGTTGATTAATATCAAAAATTGTTAATTATTGCTTTCTTAATATATTTGACACAACTGATTTTTTTTGCTAATTTGTTATTGATTTTATCTTAAAGCGCTTTTTTTTATCTAAAAATTTAATTCTAATAAAATACATATCATGCTTAGTGATTTTAAGTAATATAATATATATATGTTATTATTTTGTTATTTCTATTGTATAAATATTTAAATTAAATTTAAGGAAACGTATACATATCATATGATGACTTTCACGCGTAAAATAAAACACATTAAATATATAAATTAATTATATTATATAAATATATTGAAAACAACACAAAAAAACACACATAAATTTATTATATTAAACAAAATTTACACACATATAAATAAATACATACACAAAAACACACATACACACACACGCATATATTCATATATACATGTATCATGAAATCGATTAATATTTATATTTATTTACATGCACTTGATATATTGAACAAATATAAATATATATATATATATATATATATATATATATATATATATATATATATTTATATTCGTTCACCATTTAATAAGCAAATGTTTTAGGTAAATATTAATATGTATATTAAAAAAAATATTACGTTGATTATATATTGTGTATTATTTGTATATGAATAATACAATGACGTAATTGATAATAGTTAATGTTTGTATGATAATTATTGATTATCTACAAAATTTGAGTGACTGTAGAATAGAGATTTATGTGGGTGTTATAGATATTATTTCTCCATTATGTATATATTATATTTCCATATACAGAATGGATCAAAAAATGTTGTCCGATGCGAATCTCTTTAATGAAAATAATATTTTTTAGTCTTTTGTTCTTAAAATCTATTTTTTTTTGTTATAAAATGTATATATAACATCTTTAAAAAAAATCAAAAACAAAATAAAACTAGAAATAGATAATCTTGAACTCTATTCAAAGTCTTAAAAAATTAAAATTGAAATTATTTTTCTCATACTTTATTAAAAAAAAATTTTTTAATCATTTCAATACTCAAAATCAGAGTACATTTTTATTGATCCATCCGTATATTATTTGCGTGTTTCTCTTAAAACGGAGACAAAATGTAGTAATTTTACATAATTAAATAAAATTACTAATTACGAAGACTTTATTAAAAGGCTTTCACTGTCGATTGCGTTAACGCTAATTGTTTATGATTATCAAATGTATAATTTTTATATTACGTTAGATTTTTCATGTGATATTAAAATTTAATTTCATTTTCCACATATTTCAAACCCATATTGGGTACGTTTTACTTATATGAATATACATGCATAGTGAATAAAATGTATGTTTAAAAATTAAGTTTTCTTGATAAGATATTTGATAATTACATGTAATGAAGTATATAGATTTAAAAAAAATATGATATTAGTTCGCTGGTATAATTTTAAGTACATAATTTCTTTTATTATAATTTTTATGTAATGGTGTATAAATTTAACAAAAAATAACATAATTATTATGTATTTCTGTCAAAGCACTAAAAAAAATATTGATTAAATAATGTTGAGTAATTTTAACAAAATGATGAAAAGTCACGTCACTTTGAGTCAATGTTTTGTAGATAATAAAAATTATTGAAAAGAAAAACTGAAATTTTACAACTAGGTATCATCTGTGATTTTCGAAGATGTTAAATTAAGAGCTTTATCTAAAAAAAAAACATATCTTACATCATCTACTTGAATGATTAAAAAATAAGTACATTTTTGATGATCTCAAAAGATAAAACGATACATATCACTATATATAATATATATATATATATATATACATTTGAATGTAACTTTTATATAATTTTATGAAAATGAATATCTTTAGATATGACCTGAAATTGTTAAAATGCAGTTGTTTCAATGTAACCAAAAATTGGTAGATAAATCTAAAATCAATAACATCTTTTGCTGACTTTCCTATTGTAACTTAAAAAAAAATATTTAAAGCTATATAAATTATTTGAAGATAGATGTGCCTAAAATGTAAAGCATATCAGTGATTCTTCATATGACGATGTAGTAGTAAATTATATATATATATATATATATATATATATCAAATTTATTTGTATTGTTTATTTTCAACTTTTATTGTTTCAATATTGAAATTTTTGCACTTGAAAATGTTTTTATATTTCCTACAAAATTCGATCGAAATATGAAAAAAAAAATATATCGCGAACCTCACAAAAAATACTAAATCATCTCTAAAAACTTTCGCCAATTACTGAACAATCTACATGTACACTATATTTAAAAAAAATGGTGTTAATGAATAAATTGCATTCAATTCAATGAACACGTGACCGTTGAATTATTGAATAAATGTAATAAATAAATCTGTCCATGTATAACATTGTTGCGTTTTATTTCTAAATATTCCCTTTTCATAATATTTATAAAAAAACTAAATAAAATATTTTTTTTCGTAAAATATCTAAAATATATATATAATTATTATTTTTTTAAAAAATCAAGAATTAAAAAAAAATAACTATTTTTTAATATTTGTAATTATAATAGATAGCATTCAAACATTATTTTTCATAAATAATTCTTGATAATACTACTAATTATAATACAAAAATAAAAATTATTTACATTTATAATCAGTTTTTTTAATTGTGATTGTATATCGATTTTGATATACCTATTATTTTTTTATGAACAGAACATAAATTTTTATAAACAGAAAATAAATAAACTGTATAAATATCTTTACAATTAATCTTTAATTTTCCGACATCTATTGATATAAACGAAAAAATTTTCCCAAATTTTCATTCGTTTTCAGTCAATTAACATACACATGTCCACAAATTTTTCGCATTTTAATTTTCTTTCCGGTATTTTTTTTCTTTGTTATATATTATATATATATTTCGACTCGTTTCGCCTATTGAATATTTAAAAAGTGTTCAAGGAAAATTTTTCGTAAATAATCAACGGCCGTAATGCTTTTTCGCAATCGTGAAAAATAATTAATTTTCCTTACATTTTCGGCTTGCAATGTCGCGATTCATTTTCGCTCCTTCTATTTTCACGCGAGAAATAAACAACGTGCGCGAAAAAAAAAAGTATATGAAAACTAGATTTTCTACTTAACGCTAAAAACGAAAAACGTGTACTAAGACTACAAACTATTAATTGAAATTATATGCGATTTTTAAATAAAATATATGACTTTTAAAAACCAAAACATGTATGCTTTTATATATATATATATATATGTGTGTGTGTATTTTAAATAAAATTTTTATTATTAGATATGCTTGCACGTATAGATTTTAACTATTGTCATTTGGTCAAGTAAGCACTAACTTCCCATTTTCGACTACCAGAAGACACTTAATACGTAATAACCATAGGATTTGTGTCTACACTTCGGTCTCCCCAATGTTACTGCGTCATAAAAAAATATATTATAAATATTAATATGGCCAAAAACAAATCAGGGCGAAAAATGTAATGTCAAACAAATTAAAGACTATGGCTTGTAGGGGAATGCAGGCAGATTTAACGAAAGCGTTAAACGAAAGCGATTCGACGCAAACTGTGCGACAAATTAACGATATATTCGTATTTAAAAAAAATTGTTTCAAAAATTTCAATACGCTAATTATTATCGTATATTGATTTTTTTATCCTCATCTTTATATAAATTTTATTTCAGTTATATATATATATATATATCACAAAAAAAAAATCTTCAAATTATAAAACTTAATTTTGATTTTTAAGGAATAAATTTAATTAATATTCATTTGTAGAAATGATTCCAATATTGAAGTGAAAATTAAAATATAAATATTTTTCCAATGAACTTTATATGTCAGTGGTATATATTTTTTTGAATTGATTTTTATAATTTTAACTATATTTAAATGCAACTCAAAATATCCATCATAGTGATCTTAATTTTGAAAATAATATATTTTTTTTATAACTTTCTACAATAATTATATATGAATTAAAACGACATGTTGCACAAATATATTTTCTTTCTTAAAAGAAATCTTTCAGATTTTAGTGTTAACGATCACATCAGAAAACCTGCCAATCGACTAGAAAAACTTTCTATATACAAATATACTATATATAATAAGTATTATTTATAGCTTAGAACAAAGAAATATTTATTATATTTTTCATATACTTCGTAATAATTAAATAATACATACCAATTTTTCAATTTAATAATTTTGATATGATATTAATCAAAACTGACGAATTTAAAATGTATCAAATTATTTATGTAACAGTTAAATATTACAAGCGCTTCCATTTGAGAACATCGAATCTAATATCACCATACATGAATCCCGAACAGCTATAAAAGGGCCCATAAAGAGAGCGAACGAATAACAAATAATGGCAGTTAAGGGTTTAAAAGGCCCATTTGTATGATCCCCGCGCGGCGATGGGCCTTAGGAACCCCACTAGTGGGCCAAAAAAAAAGATGAAATAAAATAAAAAAAAACCTCGCGGAAAAAATCGCACTTCGTCGACAGGACAGGGAAAAAGAATCGAGACGATTTCGAAAAATTTTCACCAACGCTAAGTGCGAAAAATGTTTGAAAATTTTCCGATATATATATATATATATATATATATATATATATATATATATATATAGGATCGTTCTTCAGGACGTTTTTAGGATTCAAACAAAAGTCATTCGAGAATTTCAACAATAAAAACGAAGTCGTTAAAAAAATATACTTTAAAACATTTTGTGAAAAACGAATTCCATAATTTTATTTCAACATAACATGCTTATTGTTCTCCATTATTTTAAATAAAATATTCTATAGAATTAATGGTAAACGATAAAAATATTTTTTTTTTCGATTTTATTTATTTAATAATTATTTAACTGATTTTATTTAGTTAAATTATTCCGAAAAAACGAATAAATACTATCAAATCAATACAGAATATTCAACACAAAAAATATATATTTATACATCTATAATAAAATAATATTTTTAACGTATATTCATATATATATATATATATATATATATATATATATATATATATATATATATATATATATATAATTTATTAATGATTAATATTTTGAAAAACGATACGCGTTGGCAAATTTTGCAATAAAAAGTTAGAATTTTTTTTGGTCGCTTTAATGTCCAGTTGTTCTATAATCAGTAGAAATACGCTATAAGTGTAACATATAGTTATATGTTAGTGATAATGTACCACAAATGGACGGTGCTAATATCGTTCAACTACCCGACGCCATAAATCACGAGGGGGTCATTCGGTGACCCCATGAAAAATTACTGTCAGTGTCACCAGTCCAAGTGCAAAGGCGTTTTCGTGTTTAATTTTCAATTTTTTTCTATTTTCACATCACATTATAATACTTATATTCTCCCATTTGATTATTTTATTTATTATTTTTTTCGATTTTTACGTTTATTAAATACAACATTAAAATTTAATATTTTTATATACAGTATAAGTCTAATCAATTTTACAATATCAAAAATTGATAAATATTATTTAAAAATAATAAATAATTATTATTTATAATTGTCTTACTATGATTAAAATAATCTTATGATACACAAACCATATTAATGATATAACATGTAAATCTGTAATTTTAAATTTACACTAACACGTTGACTGCCACGGCAATTTTCAAATATCTGGCCAAAAATGACATTGTAATTTAATCATATGATATTAATAAAAACTCAACAAAAAGTATAAAAATACATTCTTTAAAAAAAGGTATTGCGAATTATCTTGTAATTGGCTTCATAATTATATTTTTATTCGTTTTTTAATAAATTTTTCGTTCATGTAAAGCAGCATTGATTTTTTTACTCTTTTCCCAGAAGTCATCTATCAATTTTAGCACTGATATATTTCGAGTTTAATCGTAGCTGCACAAAAAATGACAAGTAAATATAATTGGTGTTCTGGAAAAGAACGCCAACTATTTCGTAATTAACAGTCAACGTGTTAACAACATGCTATTGTGATCAAAAAGTAAGGCAAAATTATCATTTAAAACTCCCGGGCATTAGGAAGGCGGTTAAATTGTATTTTTTTTCCCAGGTTGATTTAATTATTTCCGAATTACACATATTTTTAAAACTCTCGGTTCTTTCATCACGATAATGCAACCACCGTATTCGCCTGATTTGGCTCCGTGCAACTTCTGACTATTCAGAAATCTCAAAAGGCCAATGCAAGGACGCTGTTTTGACATGATAGAGGAGATAAAAACCGAATCGAAGGCTATATCGGAAAAAGACTATTCCAACTATTTCGAGGACTGGAAAAAACGTTGGCAAAAGTGCGTTTTACGGTGATTACTTTGAAGGGGATGAAATTTATTTGTAAGAATAAAAGATGTTTAAAAAACTCTTATAATAATATATTAGTGTTGTACAATAAATTAAAAGACATCAAAAATTGATTTGCAATTAGTATTTTTTAATTTATAATATTAATTATGCACATTTAACGATGACATTATGAACAGAATCGAAATTGATCCATCACAATTTGAACGTGTGCTATTGTATCAAGACGCATGACGTCACCTGTCTGCAACAATAATGGACAAGCCGTGTCTGTCCGCCCCCGACGGACGCCTCGGGGGCCCCACGGGAGACTACGCCCCTGCACTCTATCCGCACGTAGGGGTAGCTTTGATCATAATAAACCGTTTGCCGGGATCTAATATCCATTCACTTTCCACTGCTCGATCGTTTTATCACCGAGCATTCGAAAACGTACCCGACTCCTATTTATCCCTTTTATCCTTCCATTTATAAAAATGGAGAGAGAAAAAAATGTGTATTGTTACGTTATTTCGGTGTGAATATTTTCGTTTTACCAATGGCGTGTGTGTGGATGATCTCGATATATGGAATTATTCAAAAAAAAAATATTGTACAATAATTTAAAATTTATATCGATCAAAAGTTAATTATAATATTAAATATAATATTATAATTATTGTATATAGAAATAATAGTTATGTACAAATTCAAAGCCATATATGCCATGAAAAGGTAACGGCGATTTTGGAGCTCGTTCTATTTTACGGGTTTCGATTCCATAAAATGTCGACTGGACTTAGCGCACCCTCGCCGTCCAGTTTATGTTCCCGACTATCGAATCCCACAGGTTTTACCATTACGTTACCATACCCTACGAATCGCCCATTAACCACCCAAAGTTAAATCTAGATCAATATATATATAATATCAAAAAAAAAAAACAACATAGTAGAGACCGATGAACGGTTACGCAATGTATCTTTAGATTTTCTCTTATATTTTCCAACATTTTGGAATTGATTTTTTTATTTTTTTTTTATTTTTTGGTATTATTGTTCTCTGTGCCTGAGTCACGACGGCGCTGGCGCTGTTTTTTTTTTATATTATTTGTGCAAAGAATTAAAACGAGCGATCCGTTTGCGCAAACACTTAGATGAGCGCATAATGGAGTCGAGACTCGAGCACGTAACACCGGTAGTTTGTGAGAAAGAACTCGTGTGCGACCGTTGCTATTGTTTGTTTTATAAATTTACGAATGAGATAGAAGCCTTGTAGTTATTATTCATATACATATGTACAGGATCGAATTTTTCAATTTAACAACGCACGGATAAAATTATTTTTCTTCAATTTTTAAATTGTAATTGCGTATATTATAGACGAAAAATAAAATTTAAATACTTCATACTTTATATTTATAGTTATTTTACAAAAAAATATATAGTCAAATATTTTTTTGTGCGGTAGATAGGCACCGCAGAAAAAAAATAATAGTAAAAAAGTGATGCCAACACTTTTATAATTCAATGAGTCGTATACCGCATGAAAAAAGCAATCGCACAAAAAAAACACATACAAAAAGACGATACATAATAAATCAATGTCTTGCACAATTGATTAATTATTATATACAATATTTATACAAAAGTACTATTAAAAATTCCTAGATTAAAATTCCAAATAATATATATATATATATATATATATATATATATATATATATATATATATATACATTTAAAAAATAATATAAATTATAATAAGATAACTTAAGCAATACATAACTTTTTGTTCATTCTATATACATCTTTTTTCCATTAATTTCCAAAAAAATGTATACTGGCATATATGCATATCGATATGACTTCGAAGGTCGATTTAAACCTAATACTATTTTGAGTGTATTTTTTGCACATACTATATGAACTCTAATAGAATTTTTATTGTTTAAAAAAAAGTATGAATTCAAACAAACTTCGTGGAATTTTCACAAAATTTACACGTATAAAATGTTCGATAGTATTCGTCAACCTTTGTCGAAAAAAAAATAAAGAATGGATTATTTTAAGTATTTCTCTACATAAATTGGGCAATGTGAACATCTTTTTTTTTTTGTTTTTCATAATTTTCCGATATTAAGCTATTAAAAGCGACGATTTATTTACATAAGCGCCATATAAAGTAACGAAAAATTGTATTAGAAATAATGAATAAGTGTTAATAACCGGTTGTAAGACGGTCAGTAATTGAATTTTATTAAATGAATAAATATAAGCGTGAGAAATTAATATCAAGATAATATTTGTTCAAAATATTGGACTGTTTGCAAATATTATTTTATTTTTTTTACATAATAATATTTGGAAAAATGAGAAGCAATTACTCATTTATGTTTCGTAGTTTGTTAGTGACTTGTTTTGTAATATTTGTATATTTAAAATATTGTGATTATAATTGAATTTTATTTTCGATCTTCAATATATACAATATTATATATATATATATATATATATATATAGTAAAAATATATATATGAAGATTTTCGCTGCATATCAAATTTTATTTGGAATTTTTGCACGTCAAAAAATTATCGTATATAATTATTGCTAGTGTGATAATTTCGTTATAACATATATAAAGAGTGTAAACATGTATTCCATATATCGCCAATATGATTTTTGCGAAACGAAAACAGTTCAAGAGTGAGATTTCAGCTGAAAAACCTCGTCTGAATACGTAATGGCGTACAAATCCATCACGAACCGGTCGTGTGTTTCAATACTCGAGGCTTACGTAAATCTCTCGTCATAGCTCAGACTCTTTTATACACTTCACATTATCTTTTAGCACACCCACACGTACACACACAGGAAGAAAATATACACAAACACACGCACAAAACATGAAAATTTCATATATAAACTTTCAGCGAAAAACAAGCTCATATAATATTATAATAGTATGAGTTTCAGCGACAAAACTCGATAACTTTTTTTTTGTTTAAAAGAAAATTGCATCGTAGAAACTTATTTTTATGTATTTTCAGTTGTTTTTTAAGTATATATTTATATAATATATAATATAATTTATTTTAAAATAATATTCATAGTCAGACATTTTAATGGTTGAACTAAATTTCATATAATATAAATGTTAAATTTGAAAATAATTCAGAGATCTAATATTATACGAAAAATTAATATTACACTAATTAAATATTTTGTCATTTTTGTTTTGGAAATCAAAAATATTTTTTTCCAAAAGAACATATTTCTGTTTTTTTTAAATTATTTTGTAACCTTAAATATATATTTTTTTAAATCTACGTACTAAAAAAAATAAGAAACTTTTGATTTATCTAATTGATATATTTTGCAACATAAAAAATATTAACGACTTTATATTAAAAAAAAATAAACCACTGGATCATGAAAATGATTTTCAATATTTTTTCCCTATAAATTTTTACAAATTAAGATACTTCACTGGAAATGCATTTTTACATTAATAATATATAAATACTTCTAATTTTTACACTCAGTAATCCAATGTTCTAATTTTCCATTAAGCATATTATTGAAATTCCAAAATTTTAATCAATAAAATAAATTAATTAAAATATTTAATTTTATGATATCACTAAGAATAAATTCAAATATTTTTATTTTACAATTTAACCGGTATAAATTTTATTGATTTTTTTTAATTTTCCTCACAAATACTATAATAAAATTTTCATTATTTTTCTTGCGTTTTCGGAAATATATGCGCATAGTGAACGTTATGAGTTTCATAGTCTCGTCTATCGTCCCGGTATGACATTCTTGCTTTGTGCCTTGAAAGCTCGGTTAGCCACCGCTTTTGATTCAATTAACGAGAAGTTCATCTAGATCAAACGCAGAATCCCTCTTGCTTAACCCTTACCGGCGTCCCCCCTTAATTCGAACGAAAAGGGGGGACGCATTCCGCGAATACTGTACTATATCGTTATAAACGAATATCATATAATAGTAGTATTATAGTATATAGTAAATTGACAATACAAAACGCAATCTAAATATATTATGTGCTCTTTCAATTAAAACTATTTTAATATTTTACATGGATATTATTATTTCAAAAAAATATATATAATTAATTTTATTTTGAAATAATTAAAAATTTCTATATATCATTAATATTCTAGTAAATTAAAAAATATATTACGCAAGCGATATCACCGAAATTAAATGTTTATTTTTACAAATAAAGAATCAAACGCATTACATCAAAAATCTTAATTACTTTCAGACTTAAAAGTAATTTAACGTTAATCGATCATTTTCCGCGTCGAGTAATTTATTCTATGACTGATTTTAAATATACTTCAAAGTATTTTACGTAATTACAAAACTTATTTCTGACATAAAATAATCAAAAGTCAAACTAACTTTAGAGATAAAATTAACATTACAGTAGATTTATAACGAGTTTCAAAATTCTAAAATCTGCTCTATCGTCGTTGTTGTACGAATTTTGAAAATCGATTATAATAAATAGGAGGTTAGAGTTTTATGTTTTAAAGCAAGATTAAAATTCATATAATCATATAATTTAAAGATCGATTAAAATTCATATGTGGAATTCGATCTATATTTTCTATGTGACGATGAAAGTTTTATCGGTCGTTCGTTAAGCGCGCCATTAAACACAACACGGACGTTGATTAGGCAGTGTATCGAAGTGTCGGTTAGGGCTGGCAACTTCTAAATTGGACTAATAAATTGGTTGGCATCCCTGTCGCTCCTGCGGGAGTGAACCTCCGTGTGAGCAGCCTCCGGAGTTCACTTAAATTACCTCTTTATCGGCGTCGGGTCCCGAACACGTGTTCATTAAGATGGGAGTCGTTGTCCCAGTAAACAATTGCTCCGTGGGGCAACTGGCCCTTAGATGATAATAATATGCGACGAATCGTAAGAAAAAAATAATCACATTGTAACAACGTGATCATACAATAATGTCTACGATATAATTATAAAACATATACCGCTGTGATCAAAAAGTAAGGCGAAATTGTCATTTAAAACACTCTGGTATTAGAAAGGTAGGTAAATTGTATTTTTTTCCTAGATTGGTAGGATTGTTTATAATATTTACTAAGCATCTGTTTGTCAAAAGTGTTTTTACAACTCTTGCTTCCATCACGATAATGCGCCATGTCATACTGTATTATTTCTTCGCGACTTTTTTGCCAAAAACTCGACTCATATCGTTCTGCAACCAACGTATTCACCTGATTTGGTTCCGTGCGACTTCTGGCTATTCAGCAAACCAAAAAGACCAATGCGGATTGAGGACATAAAAAACGAATCGTAGAAATTCTTCAAGGCTATACCGGAAAAATTTTGCAGGGTTGACACAATGTCGATTTATTCATCTATATTATCAAAACAATAATTGCTGTAGACTTTTATAAAAATATTTTTGATATTTTTTTTTCATTTCAGTAAATTAACCTTTTTTAAATAAAAAATTTTTAGTCACTTCGTTATAACAGAAAATTAATATACTATATTAATTTGATTGAAATGATCGCATAAAATACTCGTAATTTATTATATTCATATATATATATATATATATATATATATATATATATATATATATATATATATATATATATATATATATATATATATATATATATATATCATAATTCGAATGTCCGACATCGAGCTGCGATAATTAACGTGTATATACGGTCTGTATGGCAGAATTGTAAATGCAAGGGGTTAATATTCGGTCAGTTTAACACCTTCGCATCTGTTCAATTTTCGTGTTGACTTTTAACGTCGATAATAATTTCATTGTGCGCACCGATCGGATGTGCATTAGATGCGCCATTGTTGAATAATAAATTATATTCAACGTTGAGCCACGTGCCCCACTATTATATATATATATATATATATATATATATATAACGTCATAAAACGCTTCGCACTCTCTTTTATAAAACATCATTATCGTGTTTAGTTTTTTATATATTTTATTTTTATCTTTTGAAAAAAAATAAATCAATCTTTATTGAATAATTATTTTTCTTCCAAATTATTTTGACTTATAACAATTTTAATTCAACGGTTAAATATATATAATATTTAACAAATTGACAGTAATTTGTACAATGTTTAATAAATTAATTTTTCAATATATCAAAATATTATATTATATAAAATATATACAAATTGAATTGTATATATTCATTTATCTATTATTTTACAATACTTTCAAAGGTAATACAGTTTTATTAAAATTATTAATTAATGTGTTATGTCGAATATCTATAAAAGAGTCAAAATGAAAACTGTTATTAATTTAAAGTTAATTAAGATTTTATGCACTTATTTCCATTTTTAATGTTCGATATAAATCATATATTAAATGAAATTTTTATAAACTATTTTTTATCATAATAAAAACATTGTTAAATAACTAAATATTGAATTCATGTAATGTAACAGCTCTCTAATTGAATATGTGATAAAAATTTTATTAGATTTTTAGTAATTTTTCACAATATAAAATAATAATAAAATAAAAACAGTTTTATATTATATATATATATATATATATATATATATATATATGTGTGTGTGTGTGTGTGTATGTGCGTGTGTGTGTGTGTGTGTGCGTGTGTGTATGTAAGTAATATTTTGTAAATAATATTATAAATCCAACGATCATCTATTACAGGAGTGGCCAAACTACGGTTCGCGAGCCAGATGCGGCTCTAAAAGATTATTTATGACTCTCGATAAATGTATCCGAGTTCACGTTTCATTTTTAATTTTAAATAATTATCAAAAGAATTAAAATAAACGTGTTCAAATTTTAATTAAATACACATATTTTGTATTTTTATTTATATGTTATCAATAAATTTAATTTCTGTAATTTTCATCAATACGTATTTAATTGCGGTTTGCGAAAAATTTCAAACTGTTCAAACTATCAAGAAGTTTGGCCACCTCTGATCTATTATAATAAAAAAAACATAATGTTATTGATGTTTTAAATATAGTATAAAAATCTTAATACTAAGTATATGCGATCAATGATTCTTATAGACGATGATTACTATAAACGACTATTGTTTGTATATATTTATATAGTAGTATTGTGTGTGTGTGTATGTATGTGTATTTTGGGAGAGTTTAGCGTTTCAAGTTTCTCCGTCGGCTTCGAAATTTATACGCAGGCAGTCGGGCGTTCGCGGGCGCTTTTCCCTCTAAATGTCACGGCAGGAAATCAAGAGTAATGCCGACATGAAACTGCACTACGGCCAGCCTCCCGGGAGACAAGATGGCCGCCGTGTACTCCGTCCCTCTCGTTACAAATATGGCCGTCGCCGTCGCACAGCATCGCCTGTCGCAAACCAGCCACCCGATAACCCCACAAGTCGTTCTTCCAAGTATAACATCCCCTTAACGCCGCCACCCCCCCCCCTCCCCTCCCGTCTTATTCCACTTTGATCTCGAGCCCGTTTCATATTAACATTCGAGACACTGACGACGTCTTCGGTATAACGTTGATATTAAATTTTTGCAATTGTTTCGCGCCAATTGTGAATGCACTTTTTCCTTAATCAAAATCGAGTTCTAATATAATAAAATTAAAATTATATGAATCAACAAATATACATAGATATACATAGCACTGTGATCAAAAAGTAAGGTGAATTCATTTATAAAATGTATTTTTTTTTATTTATTCTTCCAAATCAAATTCATCCCCTTCAAAGTAATCCCCGTCTGATAAAATGCACTTTTGCCAACGCTTTTTTCAGTTTTCTAAACAGTCAGAATAGTTTTTTTTTCGGTATAGCCATCAAGACCTTCTTCGATTCGGTTTTTAT
This sequence comes from Leptonema lineaticorne, assembly GCA_024500535.1. Taxonomy (NCBI): domain Eukaryota; kingdom Metazoa; phylum Arthropoda; class Insecta; order Trichoptera; family Hydropsychidae; genus Leptonema; species Leptonema lineaticorne. The sequence goes on from JANIJI010000008.1 coordinate 17,696,109, forward strand.
CTCCTCAATCTTGTCAAAACGGCGTCTCCGCATTGGCCTTTTAAGTTTTTTGAATAGCCAGAATTTGCTCGGAACCAAATCAGGTGAATACGGTGTTTGCAAAACGATACAAGTCAATGCAGTATGACATGGTGCATTATCGTGATGAAGGAACCAAGAGTTGTAAAAACACATGTAACTTGGAGATAGTTAAACCTTTTGACAAACTGACGCTTGAAAAATGCTATAGACAGTCCTACCAACTTAGGAAAAAAATTACAATTTATCTGCCTTCATAATGTCCGCGAGTTTTAAATAACAATTTCACCTTATTTTTTGATCACAGTTGTATATCTTTCTACTTACAACTATCAAATATTAAGTTTTACTGAGAATATAATATTTAGAAATGTTTAAAATTATTTTTCAAACAGAAATAAATATTTTTATAAATTAATAATCTCAGTTCTAATATATACAATACATTTTAATACAAATATATTTAATTAAAAAATTTGCATATTATGTTTTAGTTAAAAATTCAAAATGATATATTGTATGATAATAATATATGAATTCATATTTTTTCACTGATAATTAAACATGAAAAAAAATACTCAGGGTGAAAAAATAAATTAAAATTGCCAACTCGCCGTTAATAAAACACTGACGAAATAGTTGTTGGATGGACGTTTTTACCTGTCAGTTCAAATAAAAATATTAGTGAAGAACGGCGGGTTATTGAAAGCGCAATGGCCGCTTATTAATGCGCGTCATCGCCCGTCGCCTAATGAAAATATACAGGGATGGCACACGTGCGGCACGCGTGCCGGTCACGTGACGACGCGGCACGCGCACCAGGTGTACGAGGCTGCGGCCCCGTGCGACTGAGATCCTGCAGAGACGCGTCTAGGGACGCATTACAGCGACAAACAGAATTAAGCGTCAGGGAAAAAGGGTGTCTTTCCGATGGCGTCACTGCGCCCTTTTGGGATTAATTGGAAATTACTTGCTCGTACACTTTGAATTGTCAGAATTTTATTTTATTTTTGTGTGATATATTTTTTTTTTATTTAAAAAAATAATGTAAAAATTAAAATTTTTAAAAATATATTTAAAAAATTGTAAAATTATAATATAATATATTGATATCTACTGTGGAAAATGTAATGTTGTTACAAAAACTTTTGAATAAATGACTACAAAATGTATGGAACTTTTCAGTTTTGAAGTTTCATTATAAATTTAAAGAACTATAAATCGCTAAATAGCGAGATGCGAGAACATATATATTAGTACTACTAAATTTATCACAAAAATTAGTAAAAAAATAAATTTGTATTGAGTATAAAATAAATTTCCTATTTAATTTATTTAACATTTTAATTTAATTTTCCATATAATTAGTCGGTAAAAATTGAATAAATAAAATCTAAATAACCTTCTTATATATTTTTTTATTTAAAAATGGGTTGCAATATTTATATTAATAATTTTCTATGTAATTAATTATTCTTTATCCTACGTTTTCAATGACCCTCCCTTTAGCAATTCGACGTCTCATACCGCTTCTAACGTCGCATATTGCTTAATCATTCGTGTAATAGACGTAGGCGGTCTTTATAGAGAACAATGAGAAAAAAAAATATGTATTGCAAACTACCTGTACCACCCTTTTTATTCGTTTAAAAAAATAAATGTACATGTAACATTAGTACACGTGTATCGAACAATAATAGGACACGTGATTTCTAAGTTTGTTTTTATTGCATTCCATTTCAAGATCCCAGGGTCGTCGTTAGAGTTTAAATTATTCATATTTTATATATTACTAATCGAAAATATTATCTCATAAATTAATTTTCACAATTTTAATTATCGATTATGAATGGCGCAAATATTTATGAGACGCGGTAAGTGAGCGATAATTGAATAATTTAATTAACGTTTTTATGACGACGCTGTACAATTGTCAATTGGGAAATATTATATTTTTAAAGACATTCTTATTAATTGTCTTAAATTTATTTTTTTTTCATAATAATTATATATAATATTCTTGCATCTAAAAATTATAATCGAATTAAAAAATTAAAATTCTATACACAAATATAAATAAATATTTATATATATATATTTAATAATATTTTCATTTAAAATTCACAAAAAAAATATATAATTTTATCTCAGAAGTAGATATCTATTTCCAAATATTGTGAATTGTACTGTAAATCGCATTTTACATAATACCTATATATAGCGGATATGTATATATAGATAGATGATCGTTAAACGGCCCATTTGTATGATCCGCGTAACGATCGTTTGCCGTTATAACGCCCGTTATTGACTGGCTAACGTACGCCTAAATGCTCTATCTTTTAACGAATCGCACATAGTCGTTATTGTATAGCAAAATCAAAAAAATGTTTTTTTTCTCAATATTCTTTGTGAAAAACGCATTTTTATTTAATTCAAATGATTTAAAATATATTTTTTTGTACAAAAAAAAAATATTTAATTTTTTTATTTTTATATTTTTATTAATTACTAAAACGAACTCAGATATTCTTATCGTATAATTATTTTTTTTATTTTTATATTCGTAAAAATATATAACATTATATATTGCATTTGTGTTTATATACACTCCAAGCGGGTGCCATCGATCGAAAATGTCTTTTTTTACACGTCGATGTAGTATAAAGGTATATTTTACGGGTGGTTGTTTAGGGAGGAAGGGTCGTAAAGGGGTGGTTTCGTTGAAGCTCACTGATCCCCGACGAGTCTGTAATATATGGGCGAGCGTGAAAGCCTCCTTTATACTTGCACTTATGCGATTCACCCCACCGTACCTGCTAATAAATTTCAAACGTTCAAAGACTTAATCCCCCGACTTCAATGCACCGATGAAAGTCGAGTCCGACCCACGAATATAATTTCACAATGCCATATATCAACGGAAAGTCTCAGATTTACAGGTGGAAACATTTATATAAATCTTAATGCGGTTCAATCTCTATCGTTTGTGATGAATGTTCAAAGAATTGTATATAACATGATATTTATAATTAGTTATAATATATTATATTACTTTAAATTAAATTGTAAAAATAATATCATTTATTATATTTTATAATGTAGTAGTCGTTACGAAATATTTAGTCTTGAACATTGGGTGATTAAGAACCTTAAAATAATACTCAGAATTGAATATTGCAGATTATATTATTGAAATAATATTTATATCATTATAGATTTTAATTCCCTATGTATATGCAAAAAATCGTTTTAAATATAAAGAATGTTTATTTATTGCATATAAGTGATAATTAAACATCAGAAATATTATTTTTTTCTAAATTATGAACGAATATTAAATTTCAGGTATAAATAAAAAACATCGACTGCAAATTAAAATTGAAATATATGCTTTTTTATTTCACATAGATATATCGATATTAATAAAAATGTATTACTTATATCATATTTTTATATATTTTCGTATTGGAAAATGTTTCAAAGGAATGCACTTATGCATTTGTTTCAGAACAAACCGATATGAACGACACTCGACATTTTGATTGATATTTAATATCGTAGCACTCCCCCCCCTCCTTCCTTTCCCCCTAATATATCGTAGTACTTTGTATCAAAGTTGCTCGAGTGTTCTACTTTGCTCATAGCTAAATCGAAATTTATTACAATTTCAATAAAGTAATTTAAATTTTATAAGTTTATCATCGACAATATTTCAATAATTGATTTTCATAAATATTTTTAATATCGATTTTTCAATTGATCAAAATATATTCGATCACGTAATTAATTTAAATAGATAAAATATGTGTTTTTTTATTGTACTTTATTGCAGTACTTTGTGTAAGCAATTGTAATTTCATTTACGAAATGAATCACCCTTTTTGTTTTGAATATGCGTGATTGAATTTGCTACGTCATTCAAACATTTTCCTTTGTGAACGTTTTGAACTTCAACGCTTTTGCGAATCGACAAAATCATAACGAATTTTAATAATTGTTTATACTAAAGTATAAATTAATTTAAAAAAAAACGGTAACGATGAAAATTTGTTAACGGCCCGTTTTCTTAATAGCCAATAAAAATATTATTAATTTATTTATGGACATTTATACGGAAGTCTTTAAACATGGATCGTTTCAAAAATATATTTCATCACATCAATATTACAATTAAAAATTAAAAACGAAAAACAATATAACTATTATACCTAATGAAAACTATATACAATTATAATTATAATGATATATATACAATGATATTTATTAAAAAAAAAAATAAGAAACTAACTTTTAGACTAATGTACGATATATCATACAAAAATATATTATATATTTTTTTTATATATGAAAAAATATCCAAAACTTATACAGAATCAAATTTTTACTAAAATTTTTGTACGCCACTGGTTTGCATATAAAATTTTTAATTCTAGATCATTTTTTTGTAAAATAAAATGCATTTTATTACAGGCTAAATTATTATTTTGAACATAATATAGCATGAAATTTTTTTTATTAATTAGATTATAACTAACCTCAATTGTTGAATATATAATTTAAAAAAAATAATATTATTATATTAGATATATATATATATATATATATATATATATATATATATATATATATATATATATATATATATTGAAAACATTATAAATATCGGAAAATTAATTAGAAAATCAATTTTTATAATAATTAATTTTGAAAATTCTTTCAATAAAAATAATAATAAAAAAAATACGTATTTTGTTTTATTCGACGTTATTATTGTATTTTATGGATCGTCTAAAAATAAAAATAGAAAAGTATAAAAAAAAATTGAAATCGCCCAGTATTCACGGAAAGATGTTTTCTCGCTGAAGTGCGCACGTTTCAATATGAAAAATCACAACGTATCTCGCAGCCGTACGCACTCCACTGTAAATTTCCAGTTGAAATATCAAATGTTTCCAAACGATAATATGAAAATTTCATAAAAACCGTTTTCGAATGCGTCCTTTATACAGTACTTCAACATCAAATTTGTGGAATTCCATTCTCCCCAATATTGCCGTTGTCCTCTCCAAAACATGCAATATGCTCCCACCGCGCGACGTCTTCAAGCTCCGCCCACACGCCACGCCCACGGTCGCCCATTGGTCGAAATGTGCGCGAGCATGAAAAAGATACACAAAATAGGTATCAGCGGTGCGGACAGAGACGGCTATTGTGCAATGCATCAATGTAATTTTTATTTTTCTCCAAAGTGCGACCAACAGAACGAAACTGTTACAACGCATATCGAATTAATATTTTATGATTATATTCATTAAAATATTATCGCGCGTATATTTCAAAATTCACATTGATACATATCAATTTGCCAAATAAAATATTTTAAATATAACGTTTTTTTCCGTTAAAAAACAATAAAATATTAACTATTAATTATCATCAATTAATTATAAAATAAACATCGTTATCAAAAAAATAAACTCCCAAATTTATTAATATTTCATATGATTCAAAAATTATTATTTTAAATTGATTTTTAATTATCAAAATAAATTCACATTTATTTTTACACTCATAACTACAATAATATATTAATTTATTGTATTAAAAATAATCATTACACGAATCGTGACACTTTTAGACACTTGACAATTTTTAAAAATATCTTTCATTAAAGAATAATATAAATAGAATCTAATAGAAATTTTGATAATAATTTATTTAATTTTTTTTGTTTAAAAAAATATTGTCTAATAAATAAATAAATTATTAAACTTCTGTTTACAAATTGAAATGACAATAAAAATAATTAAATTAAAAAGTTGTAACATATGATTGTCGAAGTGCGTTCGATATAGGTAGGAAATGGTATCTCACTCTGTATAATGCGTGTTTATTGCGTCTTGCTCTTTCTCATAATTTTCTTCACGGGTGTGAGCAGGATAAAAAACAATTGTTCGAGTCGTAGCATAGGTGAACAAGAGGGTGGGTATGCGGGGGATTCAAGCTCCTCTCTCGCCAGTCACTTGCAGCTCGCACACCACATTTAACGACAACTGTATATCGGTGTTGGTGTAATAATAAAATTAAAAAAAAATACATAAATCCATTTTAATTTATATAATGAAAATTGTCAATTTGCCCTGATTATATCGATTCATCAGTGAGAGTGTTTTGTGTTAAGAAATCAGTGAATATAAACATTTTTTATTATTTATCTAATTGTGAAAATTTCTACTCCATTAATATGTTTTTTTATACAATAATATAATATATAATTATATAATTGTCGATTCCCATAATAAAAAGTCGAATAAACCAGTTCATTATTATCAGAAATAACATAATTAATCAAAATATTATAATTATTTTTGGTTCAATTATAATAATCAATCATATTGAAATATAAATACATCAATATCTAAATATTAGTAAATTAACTATTTTCATTTTATTCACAATTGTTATATTAGCAATTATTTTTTTCATAGATAATCCATATAATTGATAATTTAATTAGTATTTCAATGAACACATTTTGATTACAATATTTAATTAAAATTTGAACAAGAATCAAAACCCTTTTATGAACGATTTAAAAATTAAAAATAATATATCATATATTAAACAAGAATCCACGATTCAATGACATTTATATCGTTAAATCTTATTTGTATATTTGATATTTTTTTTAATTTAACAAGATTTTATTGAATGAGAAGATCGATGAACTCATGAATAATTAATATAAAGCAAGAGCGAGTAGTAAAGCACGTGCTGACTAATTAATTAACTAATTAAATTAGAGTTCATAGAATATCTTATCAGTAAATACTGAATATTGTCTACTAAATACAATTCATATCACTTATGATATATTTTTTTATACATATAATTCTTTTTTTTTTTAAATGAAAATATTATGATTTTTTTCAGTGTGTATACGAAATAAAAATATTTGGTACAAAATGCATATACGAAGAGACGTGAAATTAAACAATAATTATGAATTATATTAAATCGAAAATTCGGTGAAGTGGACTTATAATTTTATACGACTTATAAATATTTTTCGAAAAGTATTTTACAGTATATGTATTAAATATATTGTATTTGTTTGTGTGAAACGTCGATTTGTGATATTATTTTTTTTTTTCGAAATACATGTGACACATTATCGAATATGAAGACGAGATTATTTTTTGATGTCAATTTTTAAAGTGGAACTTGACGAGTTTGTTGATAAAAAGATTTTTTTTTGGATATGATTTGTTCGTGGCCGTCGCTAGTTAATGGCTGTGGCAAAATTCGATAGCCATAGTTTGTGGCTATCGCATTTTTGTCACCAGTCATAGATTTGTGATTGTTTTTAACCTGGCAAGTGAACAAAATCGTCAAAATTCTGTCTCAGTTCGGGCTGCGCCACGGCGCGCCCGCCGCCATGCTCAACAACTTGACTGCTGTGGCCAACGCAATAGGAGGTATATATAAATTATTCAATATAAAAAATAATAATTTAAGAATTATAACTACCATCTATAATTTACAACAAAATCGATATTATAGTTTAATTCATATATAAAAAATATTTTAATATTAATAATACATTTATCTATATTAAATAATATTCATTGTAAAAATATATTTAATTATTAATATAATATATTCATAATAAAATTAATTTAAAAAATGTAAAATAGATTTTTTCTTTCATAATTTTCAATCAATTTATTACTACTAATATAATTAATAAATTAAACCAATTAAATGACGGTACATATTGAATCGAATTTAAGTTTTAATATTGGATAATCAACTCATTTCAAAACCATTAAATATTTCTATTTTTAAAGCTTTTATATTAATAATTAAATTTTATTTTAATCTATTTTAAATGAAAATTTAAATATCTTCTTTAATAAATAATTCATATTGAATATTAATTAATTAAATATAATACCATCATCTAAATTAATAAACGTAACCATAAAAACATTTTAAATTTTCTATAATATATCATTTATATTGTAATTATTATTATCATTTGACGATTTTTTTTATAAATTCATGAATTACATCGACAATTTTCTATATATTTTTTTTATTTTGATTCAATTTTATTAAATAACGCTTTTTCAATTTTCTTTGTTTGTCAATTTGTTTTTTTAATCAGACGTATTTTATTTCATTATTAAATGCAATAAATAATTTAATTTAAATTTTATATTTCTATATACTTAAAGAAAAAATAAAATTAAAGCATAATTCTAGAATTATTTGTATTGAATCAAAAATGATTTTCAGATATGTAATCTTGGTTTTTCAAATATTTCGTTTTTTCTTTCTTGTAGATTCTCGCTTTAATTCAATAATATCTATATTATTATCCAAATATTTTCAAATTTTTAATAGATAATACATTTGATTTATTGGACATTAAAAATTTTATTGCAAAAATAAAAACTCAAACACGACGAAATTTATAAATTAAAATATTGTTATAAAAATATATAATATAAACAAAATAATAGTTTTTTTTTTCATTTTTTTATAACACTATCTATCATTTATACGTTGTCTAGACACCGATTATAAAAAAAGTGATCGCCGCCATTTTACGATAAGCTGCCGAATTGCGCGGGAATTTTATTTTATTTTATTATTATTATTATTATTATTTTGTTATAATCTTCGTATCGCAACAGGAACAACGGTCATTTTTCGCATCGTCGGTCGTCTTGTACGATTCCGCGGTAGCATTATCCGATTATTTAGCACCGTTCGGCGAAAAAAAAACCAGTGTCGTGGTACCTTGTCGTGAACGGAGCGGACCGGTCGTGACGGATGTTGTGTGTCCGTTAAATTAACGCCTGACGATTCCTACGTGTCGGCTGTTTGGCTGCTTTTAAAAGCTTGGCAAACATCGGCGTCACGACGTACCCATATATATGTATGTATGTATGTATATATATATATGTGTGTGTGTGTGTATGTGTGAAACGCGAAAAAACCGGGAAAACGTTGAAAATGGCCGACGTTAAGATGAAAAAAAAGCGTTGAAAAATTTAACACGATCCGCATTTTGATCCGGATTGAATCATGTGACCGGCGATTTGGAGTCATACTTGAAATTTGCGATTTTTTTTCGTACCTATAATTAACGTGAGAATATTGTTTTATATGAATTATTCATACACAAAAAATATCATATATTTATTTAATTCAATATATATATATATATATATATATATATATATATATATATATAAATTATATCTAAATATGTGTTTTATACTATTAATGTTAAAAAAATCATATATTCACATTATTATATATTATTCAATATCAACGTACTACTTTTATGTGTCAAGGCTACATTGTGATATTTCAAGGTATTCAATATATTGAAATATAATAATGTAATACAAATGCGTGGTGTGAAATTCATACAAACATTTTTATTTATTTTTTTATCGATAAATCGATTAATATTAAATGGGATAAGAACTTAATAATAATCACATTTTTTCACTTTGTTTTAAAAAAAATATATGAAATCATAGAAAATTGTCAATCGTTTTAACCATTGGGGCCAGTATGTCGCTGTCTGCCATGTAAAAGGGGGCAATTTTGCAAGCATTTTGCAAACCATTGTGTCAATATTAAAATCGAATATATTGTGAATAAAAAATACAATATAATATGTTTTTTTCAAATAGACCAAATATTTATTTAACAGATGACATCATATTATTTTGTAAAATTCATTCGTATTACTACGTTACCACTTTTTACAATCAGACATCGCAAAGCGTATTACTACGCTTTCCCCTTTTACTGATAGCAGGCGTCAATCGTATTATTACGCTTTTCCTCGGTAATGTGTTAATAGACATCGATTTATTTAAATAATATTGATTTTATAAAAAGGTAGATTCTAATAAATTATTTAAATTATTTTCAGGTCACAAAGACATGTGCGGTGATGACATTAAGCGTCATCACGATTTAAAATCGGCCGAACAACTTCAACTCTTAGGCGGAAGACTGGCGCTGGGCGTTGGTGATCAGGTTAGTCGTGGCTGTGATCAAATAAATTCTGGTAGAGATCATTCCCAAGGGAATATCTCCAACCAGGACCAGGATAAACCGGCCAAACAAAAAAGACACCGTACCAGATTTACACCGGCACAGCTTAACGAACTCGAACGGTGTTTTTCCAAAACTCACTATCCTGATATTTTCATGAGAGAAGAGATTGCCATGAGAATCGGTCTAACTGAATCAAGAGTTCAGGTAAGATATATATATATATATATATATATATATATATATATATATATATATATATATTTATATATATTTATATAATTTAATTTTATCTCTTTTAACATCGACTCTATACTTCAATTACATTTTAAATATTCAACGAAATTTTTTTCAATTTATCAATCAAATTTAATAAGCAATCAAAATATTTAGAAATTATTTTTTTTTAGAAAATATTTTTAACAATACTCAATCTTCTAAAAATAGACGTTAAAAATGTGCACATTTATAAAAAAAAGAAAATATATTCGATACTCTGGAAACGTGTAAATTTTGGCACTTTTAAAATTATTTTGATATTTACCCGTTTACATTGTATAATCAGAAATATGTATGACTATATTTTTGCAAAAAAATGAAACATTATATTTATTTAAACATGAAATATATGTTTATTTATGTATATTATATAAATGTATAAAAGTTTCACGTTGTAATGATCTACGTTGCTTCTTATTTATTTACATTATACAGCAATTGTTAAAATAATAATAAATATTAATATTTTTTTCTTAAATATAAAATAATAATAATTTTAATAAATATATAATTATTAATTACATATTTTTATCATACAATTAATTGTGTAGTATGATATTGAGAATACGTGATTCACAATATTGTTGTAAAACAACTAATTATTATTTTTATATTATATAACATACAAAATTAGCTATATTTTCCATTAATTTATATTTTGTAATAATAAAACAAACAAACATTTAACGTTTAAAATGATACGAAATTTGAAAAAAAATGTTATAATAATTACAATATACAAAAAAAGACCAATATAATAATATTCGTCACTTTCTTTATTGAATAATTTTATTGAAATACGATAATTTACTATATAAATTTGAATAGATAATAAATAAGTGATAATTACACATACAGGGCTAACCAACTGTTTAACGGCGAAAAAAAATATATATAAATATTGACATTCAAAATTTTGGTCATATATTTATATATCACTGCGTTAAATAACTAAAACATAAACATTTATAAAAATCGTCGTAAAATTTTTGTTAATGAGAAATAATAAGAAATACAAACTCGGTTCATTTTTTGTGCATATTAAATTTTATTCAATTAACACACAACTAACGAGACAGCGTGAATATAACTGGTCCGTAGAAAGTGTTAAAATGCAATGCATTTATATATAACATTTTATTTATTTTTTCTTGCCCCCTCCCCTTCTCTTTCTCCCCGTTGTGTTATGGTGGAAAATTAACCGGCGCAATTTCGATAATTGACAAAAATTAACGATCGATAAACTCGTCGCACTGATTCATGAATGATATTAACGGGCGAAACTCGTCGACGCCGACGCCGTTTTTAACCCTTTTGTTAAAATTAATGGCGTTATATTATTTTACTGTGAAAAACGTGACCGAAGACTTATATTCATGCTCTATATGAATGCGTGTGTGTGTGTGTGTTTGTGTGTGCGAGTTTTTTTTTCATATTCGTGAAGGTAACACCGTGTCAAAATACATTTTTGACACCTCTCGGTCAAATCTCACATACTGGTGACATAAAAATGTAATTCGTGTGTGAGGACTCATTCAGTCGGTTACAATGATTTTTTTATTTATTTATTTTATTCTTTTGTCTCTTATATATATAACCTACAGATCATCAGTGTTACGTATACAATGTATTTATATTTTTCTAAATTTTGTTCCATTATATAATATTATTGACATGAAATAAAGGATTTCCTGTGATAAACATTGTAAATTCAATATAATCTAGATATAGTAGTTTTGAATCATTTTATTCTATTGCAGATTTTATACATAATCATTTAAATATATAAAAATTTTAATTTTCACTTTTTAAGGATTTAGTAAATATTGAAAATTAATAAAAAAATATTACATAATTTTCGAACTCATTTTTTTACATATGTATGATGAATATCACAAGCTGTTATTAAACATTTTATTGTATTATGTGTGTATGTGCAATTATATTCAACCGCAGCTCATGATACAAAACTCTAGTTGCTGCATTTGCTAGTATAGAACAAAAATTTCAAACGTATTTTTTCTCTGATAAATTTCTTTTTTCCAATATTTTTTGAACCATGAACTACTACTACCAATAATCAGATACCAAAAATAACTGTAAATTACAAAGCTCATTCAAAAACAATAAATTTCGTTCATTTTATTTTTTTTAGTTCAGTGAAGAAAAAAATGATATAAAATTTCAATAAAATATAATTGAACGTATGAAAAATAAATTAATTGAATATATAACAAAATCCCAAAAAAAAAAATATATATATATATAGTTTGTTTTGAAATTGATGCGTATTTCTCAAGCGAAAGTTATATTACATTAGTTTTCTCCACGTAACGAAACTTTGAATTCGTATTACCGTACTAAACCTTATTCCCTTATTCGAAGGGATGTTTTCAGAATCGTAAAACGACCCATAAACGGAAATGCCGTCGACATTACGTAAAACGGTTTGGAATTCGTTCGTGAAAAAAAAGTGAAATCGTCATCGTATTCCGCCATATCGTTTCGTAAAGTAGAAACGAATATCAAATTCGTATTGGATATATTTTTTTTTCATCTCATTAATATTTTTCAATAATACGGCGTAAAAATTATATGATCAATATAAATTATAAAAATCAAAATCATTTCTATTTATGAAATAGCATTAATAGCAATAGTTCACATCATTTAAATATATACCTTATTTAATTACATACTACTGTGATCAAAAAGCAAGGTAAAATTGTCATTTAAAACTCACAGGAATTAGGAAGGCAGGTAAATTGTAATTTTTTTCTTAGGTTGGTAGGACTGTCTGTAACATTTGCCACGCGTCTGTTTGTCAAAAGGTTTAATTATCTCCGAGTTACACGTGTCTTATAACTCTTGATTCCTTCATCACGATAATGGATAATGTCATACTGCATTTGTTCTTTGCGACTTTTTTGCTAAAAACTCGACTCACATTGTTCCACAACCAACGTATTTGCCCGATTTGATTCCGTGCAATTTTTGGCTATTGAGTAAACTTAAAGGGCCAATGAGGGAACGCTGTTTTGACTATTCTGGCTATTTTGAAGACTGGAAAAAGCATTGAAAAAAATGCGTTTTATCGGACGGGGATTTGGAAGAATATATAAAGAATTTACATTTTATAAATAAATTAACCTTATTTTTTTATCACATTGATATTTTTTTTGTAAACTGATATATCAATCCGTTTTTTAATTGGACTTTTTAATATTTTTAATACAAGCTTCTTGAATTTTTACTAGAAATCTTATTATATACACAAGATCCATAATTTCACTGATTTTTTTTCATTTTATTACAATATAAATACATATATTTATGCATATATAGTATAAATTGTATGTTGATGACGTGTGTGAGGTATTTTCACATAGACATAAAAAGAATTGTGTTCTTTGGTCACTGATTGCCCACGAAAATGTTTATCTTCGTCGTAACACAAAGTTTCAAAAAAGTACATGCCGCTTTTTTTATAACCGAATAAATATATAAGAATACGTTTATAACATGCATACTCACTCATTCACATTCATAAATGAATACATACACATATATCCGTATTTGTTACTTACGCAAATTATATTTATATAGTTTGTGTAGGAAAAATATATATAATAAAATAAAAAATACAGCACAGAAGCCGACAAAAATATTACAGTAAATACATGCGATAATTTTAATATTTACGATATAAATTACGCACAACCGCAAATACGAGTATACAAATAATCAAAATATTGGTTCAAACGTTTATAGTTTGGTAATATGAAAGAAAAATAATTTTATGGAGATTCAACAGAATTTAACGCTTTATAATCGGTAATCTTAAAATTATATTGTAACACTGTGATTAAAAAGGCCTTTAAGAGCATCTTCGATTCATTTTTTAATCCCCATAATCGTGTCAAAACAGCATCCCCGCATTGGCCCTTTGAGCTTACTGAATAGCCAGAAGTCGGCCGGATTCAAATCAGGCGAATACGGTGGTTGCGGAACGATGTGAGTAGAGTTGTTGATAAAAAAGTCGCGAAGAACCAATGCAATATGACATGGTGCATTATCGTGATGAAAGTACCGAGAGTTGTAAAAACACGTGTAACTCGGTGATAATTAAACCTTTTGACAAACAGACGCTCGGCAAATGTTATAGACATTCCTACCAACCTAAGAAAAAAAATACAATTTACCTGCCTTCCTAATGCCCGGGAGTTTTAAATAACAATTTCATCTTACTTTTTGATCACAGTAGTATATAAATGTTACAAATTTGATGATTATTCTTTAATAATTTAAACCGATAATAAAATTTCACAATTATTTTTAAAATTTGACGACAATCGTTGATAGTTTTTAAATCAATTTCCATAACAATAATTACGTTTCATTTTCATTTAAAGCTGTGAACGCATCTCGTTTAATATATATATATATATAATATTTGTATATAATTATAGCCGCGCACGCATAAATTTCAAATGGACATTATAATTAATTGTTTATATAGCGTTTAACGCTCATACGATTAACAATAGAGATAGTTAATCGCGTGCTAGTATAATATAATGTTTCGAACAGCTGATTCGTATTAAAACCGACCGGTTGTATGAAACATCGACTCATATCCAGGTGTTATATCGTTTTTTTTTTTAGAAATGATTTAATTTGATATATGGACGTGTCGAACAATAAATATCGATTCATTATCGTTTAAATAATATTATATATAATTACTTACAATTTACAAATTATTTATCTATCATAGTGCGATACATTTCTAAATTGAAATTATTTAGTCGAATTTTGATTTTAGATCATTTTATTATTATTATTATTAATTTTTTTTACTATCCCGATAAAATACGGTCTATTATTGCGAACAAATTCTCTACCCTCCCGGTATGATTCTAACTTGGCCTTTGGCTATATATTACAAAACTAATTATAAGGGCTATTTTCACCGTAATCCTGTGATTTTCGCGCGAAAGTCGTGGGGTCGATTTTACCCCAGCCCCTGTGAAGACGACGTCTAGAGAAAATGTTTTGCCATTAATATTCGGATGCGTTAATAACATGCATCGGTCAAACTGACCCCGTACTCATTTTATAAAAAATATATACCATATATACATATATATTTTTTATGTTATATCTATGTTTTCTATTATTTACACTGAGATATTTTTTACTAGAACAACAATAAATATCGTAAATTACAGGGTGGTCGCAATAAAACACACAAACAAAGAGTTGATCCAATACAAATACAATGCATGAGAAAAAAAATGTGAATGTTTGGCTCTAAAAGCAGCGGCTCTTTTAATAAAAATCCCTCAATGGAACCTTTGTAAAAAATACTTGTGAAATTTTAAGACTTTTTTACATTATCAACTGTGTAACATTCTTATTTTTTTAATATATGTGTATATATATATATATATATATATATATATATATATATATATATATATATTTACAATTATTATAATTGATTTTTATTCTTTCGTTGATTAAATTAATTTTGATTCAATTTCATTTTATACAATTTTATTTATTATAATATAAAAATAATGTATTATAAAAACATATTGTCGATATTAAAATTCATCGTTTTCGATCGCGCGCATATATAACCCTCCCCCCCCTCCACCATTGAATTTTGTAAATCGCATTTAACCCCCTTAACTTCCCCTCGGTTTTAATAATAAAAGGATTAAGGGGAATAACACCTGCACACATGCACAAAGGCAATAAGTCGCAATAAAAATAAATATACATATTTATCGAACGCGTTAATACTTGAATGCTGGATGAATCACGCCGTCAAATTTTACAATGTGGAACTTTTTTTTTACACGCGAATACGAAAAAGAGGCGTGTCATGTTTTTTAGTGGCTTTTATTCGAAAACCACATCGATATTTGTAACACGTCTTCGTTAAAAATAAAGTTTTTCTATCGCATTATTAATAGTTTTTTTTTGCAACAGCAGCACAAAAAATACAGAATTAAATATTTATGTAACGTCTTAGTTCAAATGTTAAACATTTTTAACATTGATAAAATATATTTACAGTAATTAAAATTATATGTATGTGTGTATTTATCTACATAATATTGATTTGATTTAAAATATTGACTTATTGCGATCTAGGGTTTCTTTACAGCTAATAGAAGTTAAATTATTAAAAGTAAATAACGTGTAAAATGAGAACCGTAATCCAGGCGTGTCAAACACATAGCATATTACGGGTCACGTGAGTTTTATGCACTAAGTCGAGGGCCGCAAGTTTGAACTGAAAGCATTACAAGTTTAATAATCAAAATATCAATTTTTAATTTATTTAAACTGCACATTACAACTTTATTAAACGGAACTACATACAAATAAGAAAAAAAAACAAAATTTACTTTTCGAAATTAATTTTATATATGTTATTAAAAACAACGCATCTCGGCGAACCGTATGCGGCCTGCGGGCCTCGTATTTAACTTGCCTATTTTTAAGTAAAAAATATACAATATCATTTTTTAACTTAATATAATAACGTTGATCGTTTTCATATAAAATCAAATAAGCATCAAACATGAGAAAAAAAATGTTATCCTGTTTAGATGCTGTGCACGTTCGCTGCAATATTACAACATTATATAGTGGTTGTTGTTGTTAGAACGAGGGGTAGTCTCCGGTTAGATATTACGTGGATATTAAATGTAAATGGGTAATCGGTCTAAGATTATCCCAAAACCGACACAACCCCCGCGTCTAATGAAATTTGTTCACCCCAAATGGTGTTTGCGTTGTTTCTTTGGACTTTTCTCGCTGGGGGTAAAATCTGATAGTGGACTCGTGCACGTCATTTTTCATTCAAACACCACTTTTATTAAATGTATTAAAAGACACGACTGAGACTATTAAATCAAAAACACGTGACCAAAAACTACATTATATTATATATTAAAAATACCAACACTAATTAATCGGTATAATATAAATAATTTTAAAAATTAAATAATAATTTTAGTCCGGTTTTACCTTTATATACTGTGTAAACCAATTTGGTTTACGATGTGTTAATATATATATATTTATCAGAATGCGCACACGCAAGTTATTAATCGAATCCTAAGGGTGAATTTGATTGTATTTTAAATGGCGTTCGCCATTGTTCGATATACAAATATATTACTTGTTATATTGTGATAAATCGCTAACTATATAATTTTATTATTTTATTTTTCTAGTAAACTTTTATATATATATGAAAACAATATAATTAAAAAATGAAATAAATATATAAAAATATTAATAAACTACGTCTAATTTTTGTTAATTACGCGCAAAATACTAAATATAATATTTTGATTATATTTATATAAACATGCTAATTAATTTATATAATATTAAATATTATTACAATATTTGCCAAATTTCATAATTAATGACTTTTTTTTTAAATTTTAAATATAGTATAAAGAACACAAAATTGAATTGTTAATTAGTCATATAAAATATGAATTTGCGTTCTTGTGCGATATTTTTATTTATTGAAAATATTTAATCGACGAATTAAACCGTCGAATTTTGTTGTCGAACCAATTGACGGGTGGTTGACATCCTAATTAACAATTCACAATAGGGCACGTTTTTAATTTTTAATTTTCTCTATATATATATGTATATAGACACGAAAATGGGGAAAAAAAGAAGGAAGTTAAAAGGGGGGGAGGGTGGACTGTTGAAAAAAAATTCGAAATCAAAAACAAACCGCATAAAGCTTTCATTACGTTTCGGATAAAATTACGATTTTCGATTGCAATTTGAAACAATTTAAAAAATGCAATTTTCGTCGTGCTAATTTAAAATCGCGTATCGAATAAAAGCGTAACGTGAAATTTGATTGATATTTATTTTTGTTTGTGTATTTTATTTATATTTATAATTTAATTTACAATCATTCGTATGAATTTTTAAAATTCAACAATATAGAAAAAAAAGTTCTTTGTTTTTAGTATCAATCTATTTGTAAAGTAGAGTGTTTTCAAAATATATATATATGTACAAGTCAACCCTCTGACCGCAATAAACTATCCGATACATTAATATTTATACGGCGTGATGGTGTTCATTTTCGCAGAGGGGATGATTTCGATGACAAAACAACCCCATTTAAAGATTCCTCAGCAACAATCGCAAATTTTGCCATATGACACACATTATGCATTCAAATTTTTAGTTAAATGATATCTTTTCAGTTATACAAAATGAACTTACATATTTAAAGCATAATATTGCCGTTTAATATTTTTATTTGCATTTAAAAAGCAATAAGCAGATTATTACTTTTAATTGGTTAATAATTATTTTGTATAATTTGTTGACTAACCTTTTCTTTTCGTACACATTTCAATATATATATTAAATAAAAAAAATAATGAATTTTTAATGAGATAATATTAACATTAAATTACAAACAAATTTTGTATAATATTTTCGTTTTTAATTTCACAAAAAATTGTTTTTTTTTGTAGTATTAAAAAAATAATTCTATATAAGGTAGCATTTGCAATTTTAAAAATTTATTATAATGTGAATAAAAATATGCTTAAATTTATAAAAAGTGTCAAATATATAAAATATGATAAAAAAAAATATTATATATTATATTTGATTCACAAAACGCACGACATTAACGCTGTAAAAAATATGATATAAATTTCTTATCTAATACAACCCTGTACTTCATCCTCAACTAAATTCACCTAGAGTTAATGCACTGTCGTACGAAAAAACTGTTTTAGGGTTGGGTTCACGGCCCCATGGGGCACTAAACAATGGGGTGTCCCGGCGTTAAAATGGGACAATTTTGCACACATTTTCTTTTTGATTGATCGCGACATTGCCCACCGCACCATATAATCGAATAATGAACGAGACGAGAATATGCAAAATTTGATTTAAAAAATTATACTATTATATAATTACAATAAATTCACCTTACTTTTTGATCACAGTGTTATATAAAGATGGCAATTTATCAATATTTAATCATTAATATGACATATTTTTAAGATTGTCGCCGCGAATAAGAAAAAAAAACTATTTTCAAAATTGTTATTATTATTGTTAATTGAAAAGTAAATTCATTTTCATATAATTCAGCCCTCAAGAGCTGCGTCTTTGCCATCGTTGCAAACTTTTGATCTGTTAAGCTTCTGAAGCGTTTTGAAATGAAGCGCGGTTAAGACTAAAATCCAATTAGTTGGCTTATCTCCCTAGTTTCCGCAAACGATGTCACGATGACTCAAATTATTTTCAAAATTTTCCAATTAATTCCAATTAAAGTGTTTCGTCTTCGAGTACGACACGAGACATTTGAAATCATTTATATTTGTCTAATTAAATCTATTTTTTTTAATATCTATTATATTTTTAACAAGATCGCTTCAATAGTAAAACGTGATATTTAACAATATTTATTTGAGAATATAATTTTTTAACACTGTATTTTTTATTTTTATTAAGAAAAACTTTTAGATTTCTCTGTATTGCATGTTGAAAATAATATATTAAAAATATTAAATATATGAAGTATAATTGAAAATTTTATTCTGTTTTAAGACTCAAATATTTTACAATTTTAATATAGCTTGTATCAATGAAAATAGTTAATTACAGATTGTTGAAAATTATATATTTTATTTTTATTTTTTCAAACATATATTATATATATTTTTATACGAAGAGTATTATTTTTTAAAAATAATAATAATAAGTTGATTATAGTGATGAAATTAAAATTCCATTTTTTATAAGCGTAAGCAATTAACTTGTGCATATTTAAACATGTGTATTTTATTATATATTGTCATTGTCAATTTCCTATATACACCACTAATAGATTACATCAATATAATAATGTTAAAAATATATATACAAATTATATTATATAAATATTTTTTTTTAATTTTAATAATTCATACATACATACAAAATAAAGTTTGTAAAATAAAAATTTAAATTTAAAGTTTGTAAAATAAAAATAGGAATTCTTCATGATTTTCAATAATTATGAATAATTTCTAATTTGTCACATTAACGGTAACATATACAATATAAAAGCTTCGCAATGCGCACGCAAACGTCGTTTATTGAACGTTAACACGCCCACTCGTTTACTCATATGAACATTTCTTTTCAATATACTTTAATTTATATTTTCTACACACACACACACATATTTATATATATATATATATATATATATATATATCTTATTCTTAATATTTATAAGTAAAATATCATTATACTGACAATTTATTTATTTAACGATAGGAAAAATGATTTCCCAATTTAATTTTAATATTATTTTTTTTCACTATTATATTTATATTATAATTATTATCGTCGCGCCGACATCACAAAGATACGATAGATACTATTGTAATATAAACAAAATTTTCTTTTGCAACCCCCCCTCGTTTCAAAATGGGGCTTCCCGCTGTCACCCCAGTTTGAAACTAAATTGAACGTGAATATTTAATTTTTATTTTACACCATAAACATTGTACGCAGCCGTACTTTTATTTTTATTTTTTATTTTTTTTTATATTGTGTCCGTATATCTATATTTCGGATTTAAGACGAAAATTTAATGCATATTTTAACTATAGCATATCAGCAAAGAAAATATCACGATTTATTAGTTCAATATTTTTTTCAATATAATTATAATTATATTCTTAATCTATTATAAAATAACTGAATTAATATGTGCATATTTACTGAAACAATTTGTATATATTTTAACCCCAAATACTATTATATATTTTTTTTATATATAGAAATATTTGTTATAAAAATATATTATATATAAAGTATTTTAAAAATATAAATATTGTATTTAAAATTCGTAATTTTTATTAAATTTTTCATACATAAATTTATATTATGAATATAGTGAGCGATCGAAAAAGGTATTTTCTTTGTTTTATATGATCACAAAAAAAATCTTACTCGCGACTTATTAAATATGGAGACGCTTTATTTTTCGTTTTGTGAATAATAAATATTGTTGAAAGCCTCCTGTTTCGTTTGAAGAGAGAGAGAAAAAAAATGAAAGAAAAACATTAGCCCGAATACGCACATAGCATATTATACATACACGAATATATTGTACATATGTATATAAGTAAATATATGTATATGTTGGGTATATATTGCATACGGATGTAGACAAAAGCGAGGCTTTTTATTTGAGGCCCGTGTCTTGGGCATGGAAAACGAATCACTTTCAGGGAAAAAGCGAACGGCAACGGGGGGGGAAAGGCGGTAAAGGGGAGGATATAAGGGATGCCTTTACAAGGGTCCTAATGGAAAAAATGCGAGAAAAAAAAGGGAAAACGTTCGTGAGGGAATGGAAAATGGAGGGCTGGAAAAATTTTAGTAGAGTGAGTCGAAGGTGGAGTAAAACGGACAGAAAGTCCATTTGGAATGTGTCAGTCGCAGCGCTTTCTTTCCATTATTTATATTGGTCTACGGTATAAGCGAACTTTACTATATAAAGTGTATGTGTGTATTTGTAATCGTATATCCTCTACTTTCGTTAGACGTTATACGAAATTGCCGTATATGATTTTTATCACTGCGAATTTAAAATTTACATAAATCGATTACAATACAAGTTCAAACTGATTTCAAAGCGGAATAAACACATTATTTATGTGTTTAATATTATCATAACACATTGGTATGAAAATATTGTGATCAAAAAAGGTGAATTTGTTTATAAAATGTAAATTTTTTATTTATTCACACGGAGCCAAAACAAGCGAATAAGGTGGTTGCGAAACGGTATGAGTCAAGTTTTTGGCAGAAAAGTCGCGAAGAACCAATGCAGCATGACATTGTGCGTTATCGTGATGAAGGAACTAAGAATTATAAAAACACGTGTAATTCGAAAATAATTAAACCTTTTGACAAACAGACGCTTGGCAAATGTTATAAACAGTCCTACCAACCTAGGAAAAAAATACAATTTACCTGCCTTCCTAAATGTCCGGGAGTTTTAAATAACAATTTCACCTTAATTTTTGATCACAAGTAGTATATAAAATAATAAAATAAAAAAAAATGGAACTAACTTATCATATTATATTTTATCTGATTTCTAATTCCTATTTGTTATTAAATAATGGATTTATGACAAAGCATCTTCTACCCTCTATATAAAATTTCTAAAATTCATCAATAAAATTTATAAGCAAACTTCAAAGTGGATTTTAGTCAAATCAACCATGAAATTTGTTACTTTTCAGGTATGGTTTCAAAATCGTCGTGCCAAATGGAAGAAACGTAAGAAGTCAACCAATGTTTTTAGACCTCCCGGTTCATTATTACCTTCACATAGTTTACCTCCATTTGGACCACCGGGTGAAGGAATATGTCCTCCGGCTTGGGGCGTAGCCTCAATGGGTCCAGGTACACTAAAATTTATTTATTTTGATAATTTACAACTAATTAATTTAACGTATTAAATATTTCTACATTATTTTCAGGTTTGAGCCAATTAAGTCAAAGTGGTATGTCGGTCAGTGGATTTGGACAAATGAGCCAAATGAGCCAAGCTTCGCCGTTAACACCTTCATTGCCGATCAGCTCTGCTATGGCCGGCAACGGAGGCGGTGTTTATCAGGCCCATTACGGTCTAAATTCATTAGGAGAATTTTGTAAGTTTACATTTTTAGTAATTAAAATATCAAAAATTAAATATCTTATAAAAATAAATATAACGTACATTTCGTTCTTATTTTTCAAAAATTTTTTTTCTAAAATATGATCAAAATTCTATGTATATCTCGTATTTTTTTCTGTAATATGTCTTCACACACATATATATGTAAATTCAAGAACAAATAAATAAATGGATGAATTGATATTGTTAAAAGCGGCCGATGACAAAATTGACGTACGAAGCACGTGAACGTTATATATATATATATATATATATATATATTTTTTTAGTTCGAAGTGCACGAATGCATGAAAAATTATCGCGTGAAAAAAATAAAAGCAAACAAGTGCGTGAAAACTCGCTAACAAACCAATATCGAAAACATTTGCCGTCCCAATTAATACCATTTATATAGCTTTTCGCGTTAAACGGGGTTCGCTATTTGGTTTAAGGTCGTGCAGCTATAGATTCACGGGTGAAAATTTGATTTTTATTATTATTTTTTTCTTTTTTGTTACACGACACGCGTTTTTTGATCGTCTGCAAAATCTGTGCGACCTCGAATTATTAAATTTGTCTAAAAACGATCGATAATGAAAACGTGATTCTAGTTCATACGTAATTTATTACTGGAATCAATCATTAAATTCAAAATTTAACATAAACAATATCTTAGTTTCTAAAAAAATACGTTTTATTCGTTGCATTTAATATAATAATATAAATTATAATATTACAAATAATTATAAAAAAAATATTGTTTGATAATGAAATTTACATTATATTTCAAAATGAAGTATATTCCGAATCATTTAGGTTTAAAGAATTTGATAAAAATAATAATATAAGGATGTAATAAAAACTAAAGTAAAAATTGGTCGTCTATATAAGTAAATAATAACTTAAATAAAAATATATTTATATTAACATAAAACTAATTGTTTATTAATTAACAGCTTAACGCTTGAGTTTTTTCTTTCATCTAAATGTGACTATGAACATTAGATTTTTAAACTGTACATTTTATATAAAAAAAATAAAGAAATGATTTCCAGCCTCTAACGAATATAGATCGTTTATTTAACATTATCTACTACAAAAAAGTTAAAAGATGCTCGTCTAAATGTATTAAGTGGTTAATTTAAAATATATTTTTACTAATAAATATCCACGTTAAAAAATGAATTAATATACGGACAATATTCTTATAAAATTTAATGACTCTATTCTTATATTGAATACTTCTAATGGAATTTTCGTTAATAATATACTATTGTGATCAAAAAGTAAGGTGAAATTGTTATTTAAAACTACCGGGCATTTAGGAAGGCAGGTAAATTGTATTTTTTCCTAGGTTGGTAGGACTGTTTATTACATTTGCCAAGCGTCTGTTTGTCAAAAGGTTTAATTATCACCGAGTTACACGTGTTTTTACAACTCTCGGATCCTTCATAACGATAATGCACCATGTCATACTGCATTGGTTCTTCGCGACTCTTTTGCTGAAAACTCTACTCATATAGTTTCGCAACCACCGTATTTGCCTGATTTGAATCCAACCGATTTCTGGCTATTCAGTAAACTCAAAGGGCTAATGCGAGGATGCCGTTTTAACACAATTATGGACATGAAAATCGAATCGAAGAAGATTTTGAAAGCTATACCGGAAAAAGACTATTCCGATTGTTTCGTGGACTGAAAAAAGCGTTGTCAAAAATGCGTTTTATTGAACGAGGATGAAATTGATTTTAAAGAATAAATAAATAATTTATATTTTATAAACAAATTCACTTTACTTTTTCATCACAATGTTATAATGATTTACACGTTTTAAGTATGAAAATATTTCGTAAAATGTTAAAAATATTTTATATTTTTTTTTCAGGCGATACTATGATGTCATACTGCAACAATATGGGAAGCGGTGGCGGAGGCGGCGGCGGCGGGGGCGGCGAGGGGTCACCGGTTCGAGAGGGCGGATCCCCCGGCGAGGGCGAAATATGGCGCGGTCACAGCATAGCCGCATTGCGCAGGCGCGCCTCTGAACTGGCCGCGCCCCCTGCGCCCCCTGCGCCTCCGCCCCCATATCTGCAGCTACCCTGTGACGCTCATAACAGCCCCGTCTACTGAAACGCGCACACGTCGCAATGCCCATATCCAATTTGACAATATGATTATTAATTAACATGGCACGATTTTGACAATTTAATTATTTTCATATAATTATTTAAAAATAATAATTAAAGCATACGTCGCAATTCCGTTTTATATTTATAAACTATATTTCATTTTTATATATTTTATATATAATTATTAACTTTAGACGTTTACGATATTCTATATATATATATATATATATATATATATATATATATATATATATATATATATATATATATATTTTTTTTTTTTTTCAGGGAAATTTTATAATGAAAATCTTTTACACATCATATAAAAAAATATTATTTGAAAATAAATAAAAACAAAATTTCGTTCATTTTAAAATTCATTTTTTTACTTTAGTAAGTAAATGAATTTATTTCATAAAATCAAAAAATATCAACAAAACTTTCTTCATTCTAGGAACTCACACGTGATTGCTTTTATTTTCCTTATATATATATTGTAAAAAAATATTTTAAAACTTATAAGTTTTTTCCTAAAAATGAGGAAAATTTTTGTATAATAAATTGGAAAACACCGGATTATATTTTGATTTCATTAACGAAAAAAATATTTTATGAATAGGTAAATAATGGATTTTCCGATTTCGATATCCTTTTCTTCATAATCATTAATTATTTATAAATAAATTTTCTTTGCCCAACTAACATTTAATTCGTTTATTTATAAAAAATAAAATTAATTAATAAATCGTGATAATCGTGTTGTCAAATTGATATTCATTGATACTTTATCAAAAAAAACTCATATTTACTACTTTTTATTAAATATGAACTGGGTGTTGTTTACGTTATGATATTAAAAAAAAATCAGCAATAATACGATTTGGATTTTTAGTAATGCGAGAAAAATAAAAAAAGTGATTTATTATAATAAATCCTCTTTAAAAAAAATATTGTGTTGATAAAATGAAAGAACGGACAACTTTTATATATTACATATAAATGATATGCATTTATGTGAACTTATATATTTATTATGTCGATTACATTGAACTGTAAATTGAAAAAAAAATAGAAAATAAAATAAAATCGATTATCACAAATACAGATTACATAAGATAGATGAAAATGTTTTTCCTATTATTTTGAATTGCGTGTAATATTTTTTTTTTTTTGATATTAAAATATTGTTTTATATTTGACATTCTGAAATCTGATTTTAATCTTCATATTCTATGGCATATAAAAAAATAATTGTACTTTGTTATTAAAAAAAATCTGAACAACTAATAAAAATGTAATAAAAATTAATACATCATTAAAAATGATATATTTATATTATACGCAATTTAAAATAAAACATCTACATCTGTTTTATAAAATTAACTGTATAGAAAAATTAAAATGTTTAAAAAAACACGTGAGTATACGGAAATACAATAAATAATATATATATAAAAATAAATATTGCCCTAATTTTTAGATAAGAATTAGTCTAGTCGGTAAAATTTTGAACTTTTAATGTGATTTACCAATTATATACGTAGTAATAAATTAGTATAAGCGACGGGGTAATAGATATTACATGGATTAAATTAAAAAAAAAAATATATATATATATATATATGTTAATTTGCGCATAATTAATGAAACATAAATAAGATTCTTATTTTGAGATGAATCATTTTTATGTTACGCATTATTGTAATTTCTATATATATGTATAAATAATAATAATTTTTATCTCAAGCATAGCGTAATATTTATGCCTTTAATTTTGTATTACTATTATGTTGAATTAATATATTTAATTAAAATTAAAAAAACTGACTAAATTACTATACAGCGTATACGATCTCTCAACAATCAAAAAAAAAAAAAAAAAAAAATAAACGATTTTTTATAAAAAATCGTGTCGAACTGAATCTCATGTATACAAATTGTATCTTCTCATTATTCGGTGAAACGATGACAAATTAATTTTTTTAATCATAATGTGTATTTGTACGTGTTTGTATAAATATACGGCGCAATATGTCTTATATTGATAAACACATTAAAATTAATTCTGTATACAAATAATAATTGATCATAAGGTTACAATATTAGTGTATTATGAAAAAAAATGTAAAGCAATTTTATGTGTATGTAATAAAAAAATACAATGTTAAACGAGTTTTTTTTAATATCATAATAAAAAAATGCATTTTTTAAAAATCTATTATATTTCTTGCATGATATTAAATTTAATACCATATAAATTAATGATTTTTTTTTTCATTTTAAAATATATTTATAAATACTTTAGAGACATCTGTGAAATTTAAAAAAAATATATTACAAAATATATTCATATATTTTTGATAATAAATTAGTTGGAAGCAAAATTAAAAGATGAAATTTAAAATTGATATAAAAATGTTTTTAATAATAAATAATATATTTTAGAAATACAGAATATTTATTTCTAAAATATAAATTTTATAAATAAAAATATTTTGTATTAAGTGACATCTATTGTACAAAGAGTAAACTTATTAAAAATAATTCCATAATTTTTGTAAATATATAATAAAACAAATATAGATGGAGTTTTGATTATTTAAAAATATACATAATAAATATATAATTGCAATAAAAGAGGAATTAATTTAATAAAACATCTTTAATTATTAAAAATAATAAGAATAAAAATAGCTTATAATAAACATGTGAATTTGATCATTTAAGAAATATACGTAAATGTATATTCTTATTTATATATTAAATATTACAATTCATATCAAAATACTTTCAGTTATTGATTAATACACACGAGTCATAAAAATATATAATTTTTCTGATAATTTATACAGTCAATTATTTTACAGAGAGAATCATAATATTTTCCAGAAAGACTTCCAGACGGAGATTGTAACGGAAGATGTTCGCATACTAATATTTCTATAATAAAGTTATCTTTTAATGATTTTCTCAAAGGATATTTAAAACAATTACATCCACAATTTCCGTCGCTTCCATCTTATTTGAACAATTTCTATTAGCGACGGGCATATAAAAAAAATTACCGTCGTAATTGAAGCGGAATCGATTATTACTTTTCAACTAGTTTTTCCAATTTTCTTTTTTCCGTATCGTCTTCGATAATGAGTTCTGATGAAGCTTGTTATGCAATAAAATGCAAGCTCGTTCCGCTGAAAATTTCTTATTCATGAATTCGCAATGGATTTTCCAGATGCAGTCGAGCTTTACTAATCTAATTGTAGCGACTCTTCATTTTGAATTAATGGTGAATACTAATTGCCGTTCGCAGCCATTAAAAATGGCGTCGTTCTTAGCTGAATACAAATATATACATTTATATAAAAAATCATTGAATATGCATATTCTGTAGTTATAAAGATTAAACGACGAATTTGAACAGTATGATTCAAAAGCAATTTAGTTTTATCAATAATTAAAATATAAAAGTATTTTTTTTTTTGTGGATTTATTTAGTACAAAACAATCGAGTTATATTTTCATCAATACAATGCTAATTCAAATAATCCTTTTTATAAACAAAGAATACTAAAGATATATTTTTTTATTTGGATCACTTTTTGAGATATGTATGATGATTTTTATTTTCCAAAATTATATCGTAAAGAAAAAAAATTATTACACATTCGTATAATTTTTTTCTATATATTTTTTCCTATGTATATAAATAAAGTTATTTTAAATTTAAAAACGTATATTTTTAAAATTGAGAATGTGTTTTTGGTCATTTATGTTCTTTTTTGATGTGAAAAAAAAATTCAACACAACGGCGTCGCATCGAAACACACTTGATAAACGTAGAAAAACACACAAGAGCACGCCGTGCAGAATTGCAAAGTAAATGAAAATCATGTCTGAAAAATTAAAATCTGAAATGAGTTGTCGCAATCGTAGTTCTTCGTCAATTTGCGAGATTCGCTTTTGCCAACTACCGGTTGGCAATATTGCCATCGTAATTCGTCTCGAAAGAAAATTCAACAGTCGCGACGTGAAATCGAATTATTTAATGAACGAGCAAAAGCGATAATAATAATGAAAAAAATATATATATATATGCGGTAAATATTAAAAGGTGACAATGGAGCTTAAGCGATAATAATGTGTCGAGTAATAAAATCATACGTGTTCGTATTTTTCCGCGTGTTTTTTTTTTCACCGGATAAATGCGAGAGGAACCTCTATTAGAGCGTGTGTTTTGAGGGCTTTGTGTTTCGCAACAAAGGGCCCGTCTAAGTCCATAGCGAATCAAAAACGCGTGTAAATGGTTTCGCGCCCTAAAATAAGTCGTAATTCGAGGTACTTTGTAAAGACTTACAATCCGGGGGGACTCTTCCGAGACTCTCAAACTACAGAATCGCCCAAAAATATTTTCTTATAAGCAACAATAGTTTATATTTTATTAAACAAAAAAAAAATTAAAATCAAATTTATCATATAATAATCATTTCGAATCTAAACAATTTATGTATCTAATTTTTATGAAAAAATTATTTTTAAAAAACCAAATTAGCATTTGATCAAATTAGCATTTGAAAGCATTGAACAAAATTTAAAAATGTTTTTTCTTATTGATCTTCTTCGATTCGGTTTTTATCTCCTCGATCGTGTCAAAATGGTGTTCCCGCATTGGTCTTTTAAATTTGTTGAATAGCCAGAAGTCGCACAGAGCCAAATCAAACGAATATGGTGGTTGCGGAACGATACAAGTCGATTTTTTTGGCAAAAAAATTGCGAAGAACCAATGCAGTATGACATGGTGCTTAATGCTTGGCAAATATTATAGACAGTTCTATCAATCTAGAAAAAAAGTACAATTTACCTGCCTTCCTAATGTCCGAAAGTTTTATATGACAATTTCACCTTACTTTTTGATCACAATAGTATATATATATATAATAATATGAAATAAAAAAATAAATAAAAAAGTTTTAGAAGCGTCGCCGATAAAACGCACCCTCAAAAAAAGTGGTGTCATTAGGCTTTATTGTGACATGAACAGGGGTGTTCTCATATTTTCTATACGGTATGAAGTGGAACTAAAGTGGAAACATATATCCAAACACAAAAACTACTTCATCGCATTTTCATCTCTAAATTCTTATTGAATTTTTATTACGACGAATTCTCATACAATCGTGCACAACTTACCTTTCCCCATTTTGCCTCATTACTATTTTGTAAACACTATACAAATTTTACGCGAAAATTCAATTCGCAATTTTGAAAATATTACATATTTATACCTTTATCCAATATAGAATAATATTTATTATTTTTTTCACATATATGCGCACGTATAAACGCTTGCTTTTTTGTCATAAATTTTAATAAAAATATTTTCTATAATTATTTATTTAAAAAATTAATTATTTTAAGAATATATATATATATATATATATATATATACATTTAAAAATCAAAATGTTATAAAGCCTGATTTTAAATTTCATTGTTTTGTCCGCTATACATTGAATTTAAGCGATTAAGATGGCGTGTGCTTTCATTGTGTGCAGAAATTACTTGACTGTAATTCTCGCATGACCTGCAGAATACTCTGTAATATTTTGATGACATTGTCAACTACAAAGAAACGTTCAAAAAAAAAAAAAAAATATATATATATATATATATAGAATATAAAAAAAATCGTATCGCATAAACGTGGAACACATTTTGAAAGTTCTCATGCAGAACGCCAAAGGTGTGAAAGTAACACCATTAGGCGAGCGAAGCGGGAATTAAATTACCGGGATTACCGGATTCCCGCTGAGGGGGATGCCTTTGTTGTACTCGGTAATCCCGTGGTTTGCGGTGTCGAGAATCCCGGGAATATGATCGCAATTTGAACACTTTTATTCGCGCTCATTTTTAACCGACGAACGCGATGGGAGACTACCGTTTATCCTGTGTGAGCTTTTTCTCTGACAAAAAAAAAACGTGATATATTAACTCAGGGAATAAATGCTTGAATCTTATTATTAAATATCATAGAATAATAAGTACGTGAAGTTGCTACAATCTTAGTTTTTATAGTTCACTAGCTGTACCCGTTCACGCGTTGCTGTGTTATGCATTTAATTAAAAATCTAAACAAAAAGGCAGTTTTGTTACATCAAACATAATTTATTAATGATCAAATGTATACAATATATCAAAATTAAAATTAACAATAAAATTATCCCTACATATATGTCATTTATTTATGGTTACCATGGTTACACTTTTTACAAGATATTACTAATTAAATGTTATTTTGATATTTTTGGGATATTCATTCGAGAGTACCTAGAATCTCAAATCTGATTTTTTTTTAAAAGTCAAAAACCTTCCCGAGAACATATCTAATAATTTTACAAATTTTCACGACGATTGGATGTATGGTTTTTGAATTTATCGATTACAAACAGACACACTATAGATATATTATATATAGATTAGAAAAAATATTAATCTGTTGATTAAATTGCCTAAACTAAACATTTGTTATATAACTGATATACTTTCATTTATATAACTTAAAATAAATATACGTATATAAATATATAAAGCGAAATATTTTTCTATTTTTGAAAAATAATAAAATATCTGTAAAATTGAATAATGTTTTTGCATCATATTTGTATTTGAAAAAGTATTATATTTATATGGATTTTTCAGTAAATATATATATATATATATATATATATATATATATATATATATATATATATATATATATATATATATATGGTTGCCGTGAGGCTTATCCCGTTTTTCCCCTTCACCGGTCGTCAAATAAAACTGAGTTAGCTACGCGTTTGTGAAATCCTCACCGACTTGGAAAGTTTTCAATAGAAACGAATCAGAGTTTTGCTCGTGAACGACTAAACGTCTTACATACGTTCATACTGAACATATATTTTATATAAAATACATACACACGTCGTATAAATTCGAATAAATGAGCGGAAAATTTGAGAATTCCTAGTTGGAAATCGTTTTGTGCGACGATCGCGCTATGTGTGTTACGATTAATATCGATTAATGAACTGATTATAAGCGATATTTTCTGATTTCGTGAACGATTTTAATATGTGAAAACGTTGGAGAAACGCCTGAAAATAATGTTAGAATTGAACGAAAAGTTTACTCGACTGAAGTGATCATACATTTTTCATCGTGACAGCATTTCAGTTTCCCGCATCAATTCGTATTTTAAAATGTGCACTTTACTTATTGAATAAATTGAATTACACATACGACTTCGTGAATATTTAAATATTGGTTTTTCTAAAGAAAATAATATTTATATATTTAAATATTATTAATACTAAATATCCGCTATAATACTTTATCAAGTAAAATTTCAGAATGAATTAAAATTTATCCTGTCATATAAATAAAAAAAAAATAAAATTAAAAACTATTAAATGATCGGTTAATTTTATTCAATAATAATAATAATAATATATTTATTTTATTATTTCAAATATTAAATTACTTTTACATGGAAAGAAATGTCTGTAGCGGTATGGATATATTTCATAAACCGAATCTTGATTTCATCAATAGAAAATGTATACATTTGCGAATGCAAAGATACGATTGATCTTGGTAGGATCATATGTCTTTATAAACATATTGCTTACATATTTTGCGGTTGCGTCTTATTATATATATAAGCTGTAATGTGACCGCATCCACTTTTTGCACACTCTGAAGAAAATCTTTCAAAAATACCGATACATTTGTATTGAAAGGGCGGCTTCTATATGTTGTAAATACGGGTCAAATTTGAGCAAATATATTATATTTAAAAACAAAAAAAATGTAATATATTTGAAAGATATTGCTAATTTTTGTCATAAATATTAACAATTCCAAAATAATGATTATTATGATTTGATTTTTTTACTAAAAATAATTTGCATAGTTTCTATCAAAGGAATATTGATGTAAAAATAATCGATAAAGGTGATATATTTATATGATTTATTATATTTATGTATTGTCAAACATGTGTAAATCGTCAAAAATAAACTTTAGTTTAAAAATAAGTATATAAAAATCAATGATATTTGTATAAAAATATTCAGGAACACAATGCGTTATGTGCAAACTGTACAAAAAAAAAAACGGGGATTACCATATCGGACGATTTTTCCGTCGCACCGTATACGTATTTCAACGAAAGCGTACATAATAGTGTTCAAAGCAGAAATAAAGTACAATTCGAAAATAAACCGTATGCATATACACGTTTCAAAAGCGACTCGAATTACTGAAACGTGTTTACAATTCGGATATCGACAATTAAATAATAGAGATCTATCGTTTGTAGAAACCGAACGGCAAAAGAAAAAGGACAAAGTATATAGAAATTGTGCCCAAGCCGCAAAGATACATTGTTCTCAGATCTAGAATGTGAGATAATGTTTTGACATATTACTTTCTTTGAGTGTCTACATACTATATGCTGTGTATTTTTTTTTTTTACTTATTTTACTATATATTCTTCACCAAAGTATCGTCTTTGTATGTGACCGGCTTTTGTCGTATATTTTTTTGTAACGCTTTAATACTTCATTATGGAAAAAAAAATCATTATATTAAACTTCATAATAAAACATATCGTCTATATTTAAGCTTTAATATAAATCTGAAAATTTTCAAAATTTATTGATTTTATGATTGAAAAAAATGCTTTAAAAATATTAATTTCAATTTAAAGTTTTTTAAAACAGCTTCTAGGTACACTTTATTTTTCTTTTAAAAATGTATATAAATTCTTAAAATTTTAATGTTTTTAAAATAAATTCAACTCAAAAAAAGTTTATAATTTTTGAATGAAATTAATAAAATAAAATAAATTATTGAATAAAAAGATAAATATTTTTTTAACAGTACCTTATTACTAGTTTTGTTTCATTTAAATTCTTTCCTATAATAAAATGCAGTAATAATTTAAACACAAAAGATAAACCTCGTTCAATAATAATTTTTACGTAAAACGTTAAACTCTAATGCGTTTTCTGTACATTCTTCAAATTGTGATCGTCGGTCTTTTGGTCAATAACAACAACATAAGACGATTGAAATCCTATATAGTGCCGACAATAATACCACTGTTTGTCGTCTGGATACTTCTTTTTACATTGCGCTTATCTTAAAATTTGCCACAAACATAAAAACACCACTCGTTTCATTGTAATCGATGAATTGAAGAATTCGCCATGTGAAAGCGCACTCAAAGTCATAAATAGAGCCTTCGCGAAATCTACAAAAAAAAAACAAATGTCGTTTCAAAATAAGCGCTCGAAAAAATTATATATATATATATATATATATATATATATATATACATAAATATAAAAAAGAAAAATCGGATATCGCTCCTGAGAGAATCTGTGTGAGTGAATGTGATTTACTTCGCATTCAAAATTAGCGGATATCCGTAATTAAAGAGAAGGGAAATGGCAAATTTTGAATGCAGGATGTTTGTTTCTGGTTGTCGGTTGATACATTCATTGATACAAATCGCATTTTTTTTAAATGAAAAAAAAACAGCGTACGGGGGATGATTTTACAAAATTGTCGTTTCTATTTTTAAACAGTTATTACAAAAAAAAAATGGACGATTGTGAGTAAAAAAATAAATCGTTATTCTCTCAAATGTTACTACAATATTATAAATCTCTACAAAGATTTACAAAACGTTATTGTACATACAATTTTTATTAACTATATAAATAGTGTCATTGTTATAAAACATTTCTATTGTTTTCATGAGTTAAAATTTCAAAATACAATATGACTCGACGTACATTTTTCAAGCAAACAAAAAAAAAACTTTAAGGCAAATATTTTAATTTTTTTATTTATTATAACACTGTGATCAAAAAGTAAGGTGAATTAGTTTATAAAATGTAAATTATTTATTTATTCTTCTAAATCAATTTCATCCCCTTCAAAGTCCGATAAAACGCAAAAAATTGTGTCAAAACGGCGTCCCAGCATTGGCCTTTTATGTTTGCCGAATAGCCCGAAGTAACACGGAGCCAAATCAGGTAAATACGGTGGTTGCGGAACGATATGAGTCGAATTTTTGACAAAAAAGTCGCGAAGAACTAATGCAGTATGACAGTGAATTATCGTGATGAAGAAACCAAGAATTTGTAACACGAAGATAATTAAACCTTTTGACAAACAGACGCTTGGCAAATGTTATACAGTTCTACCAACCTAGGAAAACAATTATAATTTATATGCCTTCCTAATGCCCGGGAGTTTTAAATGACAATTTCACCTTACTTTTTGATCATAGTAGTATATCTTATATTAGTTATATAACAATATAATATCAAAGAAAAAGATATTTAATTTGATCGTCTTCAAACTTATACACTATCACCATCATATTACACGTAAACATATTGCATATTAACATCTGTGTGTATGTTCGTTTTTCTCGTATGATTATCTCGGTGGGGTGTCCTGTATAGAACAGATTGCATTTGATGTTAGTACAACAATGAGACGACTGTTACTCGCATCATTATTACATTATATATAAACCCTAACCAGTTCATGTTCAAAAAGCTTAAATATAATTTAAATAAATATAAAACTATAAACGAGATATTTTATTTATTTTATAATATATTTTTTTTGCAATATAATATTTTTCGGACGTAGAAATTCAAATTTAATTCGACGTACTTATTTTAATTAGAACGAACAATGTGAAAAAAATCTCGATTATCTATTCGCAAATCGAATTACAACAAAAACGACCCTCGAATATTTTATCATATATAAAAATATAAAAAAAATAATGCGATCAAACGATTTTAAACATCGAACAAAATTGACTCTTGTACGATCCTAGTTTCAAATAAATACATGACAGCATGTGGTCACGCGATCGATTTGGGGGGATGAAATTATGTCGTATCGATAATTTAGTTTTTTTTTATTATTGTATATTTTTATAACGTACTGAGATTTTTTTTCGTAACAAATTTTTGTCGTATTTGTTTTATTATTGAATTATTTCGTGGCGTCAGCGGGTCGTCGGTTATGCGAAACATTTGGGTTGACGCCCAAAACAAATGTCATCTTTCATCTGATTGCGTTTCTTTATTTATTTGTGCAACATTCATATGCAAAAATATGTAAATTAATATTAATAAATTCTATTTAAATAATATTTTTTATTTTTTTATATATATATTTTCTATCGAATTATAGAGCCGTTGATTTTTAATATAATATAGAAAATCATATTTTATCAATGCAATTTTAATATTTTCAATATATTTTATTAAACTAAAGTATATCACTTCCATTATATTATATTATAATAACAAGACATTGGATTAGCAGCTTGTGAAAACTGTGCATAACTATAAATTTTAAACTGCAAATATTACGGTTTAGATTTCGATAGAATTAAAGCACTATTACTGCTATCAAAAAGTAAGATGAAATTATTATTTAAAATTCCCAAAATTTAACTACATTTAGGAAGGTAGGTAAATTTTTTTCTTAGGTTTGCCAAGAGTCTATTTGTCAAAAGGTTTAATTATCTCCGAATTTCACGTGTTTTTATAACATTTGGTTCCTTCATCACGATAATGCACAGAACCATGTCGTACTGCATTGATTCTTCGCGACTTTTTTGCCAAAAACTCGACTCATATCGTTCCGCAACCACCGTACTCGCCCGATATGGCTCCGTGTAACTTCTGGCTATTCAGCAAACTCAAAAGGCTAATGTGGGGACGCCGTTTTGACACGATTGAGGAAATAAAAACCAAATCGAAGATGGTCTTGAAGGCTATACCGAAAAAATACTATTCCGACTATTATTTTGAAGGTGATGAAATTGATTTAGAAGAATCAAATCAGTGTTATATATATTATTAATTTCAATTTATATATATATATATATATATATATATATATAATATTCTAAAATTCGGTTCAAGTATTTGAGTGGCATATGACCGTTGGGGTGACATACACATTATATATAATAGAAAAAGGTCTTTAGGAATCGATTTAATCGACGTAAAAAACACAATAGTGTACCAAAGTTACAATTACCGAGTTCGACAAAAGAGTTGCCTTATCTGACGGGAATCGCACACAAATAAACTGGCTATAATTATTTAACGAAACAACTATTAATTTCGCTCCAAAGAATTCGAATAAAAATTTAATACATCACACACACACACACACACACACACACACACATACATACATACATACAATAATACCGTAATAAATAATTCCAACAATGGAGAAATAGATCTTTGATAATTTACGTATACAATGGTGGAACGAATAGTTTTAAAGCGATCGGAAATTGTTTGATATAAATCGATGCACGTTTTCAATCATGATTTTACGTAATATATACAGATATTAATTAATTATAAAGTATTTTTTTAACGTATTAAAATTGATGAATTTTTATTCACTTCTATTAATATATCATTTCAATCGTGTAACATTTTAAATTAATTGAATAGAAATATCTGTAAAATTAATTAATCAAATATTCCATTTATAAATTTCTATTCAATCCGTTACCATATTGGTATAAATCATTAATCAATCTTAAATATACAAAATACAAAAACAAATCTTCCCAAACTTTAATTTATAATTTATTCATATTAAACGTTTCAATTATGAAATATATGAAATATGTTTTAATTACATTTAAAAGTACTGAAATTGAAAATGCATTTAATAAAAATTTTGCAGTAAATAATTTTTCTACAAAACTTTCAAACTAGTTTTTTTTAACTTAACGATTTTTTTTTAATATATAAAATTAACTGCTGCACTTTTATGAATTTACATTATCTCTTGATTAATCATTAACCATTTTTAATTTTTTTTGAATTAATTATATCACTATAAACGTAATGTAATTAATTCCATTAAATATTATATGATACTTTATCGATTCAGATTAAAT
This sequence comes from Leptonema lineaticorne, assembly GCA_024500535.1. Classification (NCBI taxonomy): domain Eukaryota; kingdom Metazoa; phylum Arthropoda; class Insecta; order Trichoptera; family Hydropsychidae; genus Leptonema; species Leptonema lineaticorne. Next base: position 17,734,381 of record JANIJI010000008.1, read on the forward strand.
CTTCTTTTTTTCCTGATATTGCCTTAAATACGAAAAATTATATAAATTGTTCGCTTATCAGATATTTTCGTACGCAGAGCGCATAATATGATTTAGTAACGATTTCTGAGCATATAGTTTTTTTTTTTTTGAAAAGGGTTAAAATAATCCGGTAATACCCGCTGTAACGTGTTTATATATTTTAAACTACAATTATGGCGCCTAAACCGCAAAGAACACATATGCGAGTCTATTTCTTGAAACGCGGCTAATCTTCATTGTTCAAGCGCATTTTGAAAGGGCTCAAACGGCTCGATTCACAAAAAGAACATTGGACATTATTTGTAAATGCAATTTTTTTTCCTTTTCGTGCACTCGATTGTTACGGGACATTCGTCAACCCTTTCAATACGGGGGACAAACGTGTCGAAGTCCACAATGAAAACACGGCGAGCACAACAATCGCGACGATAATGGAACGGGATTACACAAGTACATTATTCGCAAATAGAGCAAAATTCGTTTGTCGACAGTTATCATATATAATAATAATAATAATGGTTGAAAAAATTACAAGAATATTCGTAAATAAAAAAATATTTCGTTTGACGAAAATAGATTAGTGTTCATACTTTACAAACTATCTACACATTTAATGATATAAAATTTCTAAATCTTGCGTTATTATTAATACAAATGAAACGATGAATGTCGAAATACTAATTTAATATTGTTTGATTTATATTTATATTATAATAAACTGAAAATCAATACCATATTTAAAATATATGTTCCGAAAAATTATCCTGTTATTATAGTCATAATTAATAAGTACAGTGTGATTCAATTTTTTTTTTATAATTTTACTAGAAAAATCTACCTATTTTGTGATTTTATTTATCCTAAAGCAAAAAGACCAGAGTGCAAAGTGTTCGAGCTATTTTTTATTCTTGATTATATCCTTTCAATATATATATATATATATATATATATATATATATATATATATATATATATTAATAAAATAAAATCGCCATTTATAAATTTGATAAAGTTATTAAATATTGTAAATGTAAATATATATGATACTAATATATACCATATGCGTCAAAAATATAAGAAAATATTCTTATATAAATAAATATACTATATTTTTATAAGATATACGCATTTAAATAATTATATTGAGGTCGTAGAGCGACTTTTTGCGCCATTTAACCTACACTGAAAACTGTGAAGGATTATTACATTTTTACAAAATATAATAATACAGTAAACGTGCTTTCGTTTTTTAAAGTGTTCGCGCAGTAGATTGTCTGCTAACAAGACGTCGTTGGCGAGTAAAAGAGAACGACGGGCAATAGATGTACGGAATGTACGGGAAAAAGGGGGTCAAGTGTGATGATGCTGGAGGCTTCGAGGGAGACGAATTTTCATAGGAGCGGGACGCATCGGTTGGGAGGCTACAGGGTGGGACCCGTCTAACGCCATTTTATTTTTCCAACATAAATGTAATCACACGTAATGGCGCTTACGAGGACTCAGCGTCGATTGGTCTGCGAATCTCGTAAAATAATCATTCAATCATAAATATTAAAATTTCACTTGTATCTTATTACTATATTACCAATAATAATATTGTATTATTATTTTTCGTCATATTTCATTATCGTACTGTCGCATTATTAATGGCAATTATATCGTAAAAGCAATATGATTAATTTCTATTAATTGGTCAATTATTTTATAAATCTGTTAATTTATACTTGCATTGTCATTGAGAGTGAGCAAGTATGCAAAATTTCAGCTCAATCTGACAACGGAATGTGCTCGAAAAATCGATTACAAAATTACACTCAGACAAACAGACGAGTAAAATTTATATAAAGTATGTAAAAATACATAAAAGTTTAGTTGTAAATTTTACTATTTTTAACAATATTTTTCAACAAATATTAACACCGATTATTTATTTATTTTATTTTTTATGTAGAATATTAAAATATGATTTTGAAAATATTAATGAAATCTTTTCGTGTGGAAAAGATTTGACCGAATCGACGCATAGTTCTAAAACTTGACAAAAGACCAAGAGCGAACGAGAGGGTTACACGTTAATGATGAGCAGAAACGGGACAGAATATTATAACAAATGACTTTTTAAATTAAATTTTGTCCGCCGAGCGTCAAAAATGGGATGAATAATAAAATTAGTAGGAAAGACGGGCGCCCGTTAGATGGTAACACCTGCAACTCAAATGATGCCGCCTCGACGGGGCACAGTGCGAAACTCAATTATAACAAAACTCAAGAAAATTTCATTTTTCAACACTTTTTTTTTTGAAAAACTGCGAAAAAGTTTACGATAGTAAGTTTCAGAATTAAAATGCGCACAAAAAAAAAATAATGAAAATAGAATCGCCGTTAATTCAACGACACTATATAAAACAAAGTGTAAATAATATAATATGAAATTTAATTTAAATCAAATCGATACGTAACAATAATTAATTGTCACAAACAAAATGTATGACGTAAATCGAATGCGAACGTCTCGTTTATGGACCGTTTATCCGTAAACAGTTTTTTCGAGGGGTACATAAGTGTCCCTAACAAGGTAACAATTCAATTGTCGTTCTCCGGTGTACCCCTTTGTATTATGAAAATGCTTTTTTCGTTGCCGCGTTATTTAATTTGGATCTAATCCCCTTCCGCCTGTTGTTGCCACCCGTCGCCCACACCGCGATTTTCACAGTCGAGACTCGAAATTCGCTCACCCCACACCCTTCGTACCCCGATTGCAAAACCACCCCGTGCACACCCGCCGACGCCTACTACGATGCCGAGTTATCATCACAACTAAAACATCACAAATTGGGATAACAATGTATTCTTTCAGCTTCGCAAATGGGATTCAGGGTTGTAGTGAATTACGTGTACACTTTAATTTTTGAAGCACCTATTTAGTGGTGTTAAAAATTTTTATTTTAAATATTATTATTATTTAATAATTTAATAACAAAAATATAAATAATAAATATACTTCTTTCAACGTAAAAATGTGTTATATTTCTTTATATATTGAACGCCCTTTAGATTTTAAAATTAAAATTTTAGAAGAATGAATGTTCAAAAAGTCTTGACCCTAACAAAATTAAGAAATCGTCGTACAATGCTTGAATTTCTATTCGATTTTTGAAACGTCGTATGTGCGAAAAATTTTCATAACACATTAATACTTTTCAGTTCGAAATATGATGCTGCAACCTTCCATGTAGTCGACCCATCCTACGATCGCCCATTTTTTGACCCCCTTACCCACCCTAAAAAGCGCCCGTCGAAAACATCCACCCGTGACAATACAATGGAGACAATGGTGCTACGTCCGTGATTGAAATGTTTTTTTAAGGGGCATTAGAATAACTCAATAAAGCGGCGACCGAATGGAAAACAAATTGCATGGAAAAATTATTATTTATTTTTTCGAATGCCCCCGGCGTTTTTTTTTATGTTTATATTTTGACTCCGTGACGAAAAATTTAGATTTGCGTTATTGTGTTTTACAATATTATTATTTCGTTGCGCGTGGAACGGTTGTTATTTTGCGAATTCACTCTGATCGTACGGTTCGACTGTACCCCGTTGAAACTCAACAACAGATTCGTTTAAGATAAATTTGAGCAAAATTGAAAAGGAAACATTGAATTATAACTGACTGAAATCAAATTCCGAAGAAAAATAACGTCGCAGCAAATTTGTATTACTTTCATTTTTCTTATTTAAAACTCATTATTTTTATAACAAAGTGTAGGGACAATTTTAATGGAGTTCGAATGCGATTTTTGTTCATTGTGCTCCTTTTATATATATACATATATATATATATATATATATATATATATATATATATATATATATATATATAAATATGTATATATATATATATATATATATATATATATATATATATACATTAACATAATATTTTTTTATTTTTATTTATAATTATTAAATTAATTATACGTATTATTAATTAAAAAATCTGATTTGTATATTTTTGACACATTTTTTACAAAATTTATTGCGGTGAAATTAAATTGTACATGATCTACAAATCTATAATAAATTTATAAATATAATAAAATATTTATCATATTTTTTATATAACAAAAAAAAACTTGTTTCATATATATTATAATATAATAAAAATATTTTTTGTCATATGTAACATAATTTTTTGTATATATTGTATAATGAAAAAAAAATATAGATTATAACAAAGAAAGTATATTCACTCGTTTTCGTATTATGTAATCGAATGAACGTTCAATAAAACTTTTAGAATGTTTTCTTTCGGAACATTTACATCTTTAAATTTACTTTATCGTGTACGCCCGAGGCGGTTGCCTATTTCACGTATCGGCACGGTCCCTATAAAAATGGTTTTGCATGATAAAATGAAAAATTGACGTTGTAATGGCCAACGCTGTCATATCAAAGCACTCTTTTTATACAATCATTATAAATCAAAATATATTGCTTCTTTCAAATTTTCCTATATATATATTTTTATATATTAATGATAAATATATTAACTCTCATTAATTTGGATCTATAATAATAGTTTAAACACTAGATTATTATTTAACAAATTTTTGTGTTTTATTGGTAATTTATTTATCACTTGAGTTAAATAATATTTTATTTGTTTTTTTTTCATATATATATATGCATGTGTTTCAAGATTTATATTAAAAAATTAATAGATCAATTCAATATATATTTTTATTCTATTTACGGATTTTGTGATTAAAATGACAATATAGTTTTTATACTCATTTGCTATTTAATGAATATCAATATTTTTATAATATTATATTAATAATCATTTTATAAATATGAAAATAATTTAAAACGCCTATGCATTATCATCGATTCATTATAAGTAGTAAATAAAATGTATTATAAATATGAAAAAAAATATTTGAAAGTGTACTAAATAAACATTTCAAAAATCATCCCTTATTGATTTACACAGTGGAAACGTTTAGCATCAATTTTCGCCAGATCGCGTTCCGCTTGAAGTGTTGCATCGAAGGGACATTTAAAAGGGGAAAGGGCGAAACGAAACTCAATTAAACCTTAATTAAACTACGACCAAATCAAACATGCCTATCGATCCGATACTACAAATAAATTAATACACACACACGCGCGCGCGCGCGCATAAGCACATATACACATACAAATTTTACGTGTATTATAAGTTGTATAGAATCGCATTAATACGAAACGAATCGAACGCAATTTGTTTGTGCACAAAACGAACACAAAAGTTATTACCGCTCCGTGATTAATTATCCAGTTAATCGAATCGAAATTGTAATTTGCTACCCCGTCGACTACTCGTTGTTCCGTATTGCCCGCTCATTAACACTGTTATTGTCTATTGCAGTACATATTCATTGACTATTAATTATGTTATGCGAACGTCATGCATGCATAATGGGTTAATATAAATCCAAACAAGCTAATTCTTTATATATATATATATATATATATATATATATATATATATATATATATATATATATATATATATATATATATATATATATATATATACATTAAATTCTTTTAA